>CAUJNA010003606.1:0-5000 GCA_963377175.1 Effrenium voratum
TGGGTTTACAATTCGGGCAGCAGACTCCAATATGAAGCATGCCCTAGGTCTCTCAGTAGTGCCCTTTTACCCTTTTTGTTTGGGGAGGCGGTGTCCCCTACTAAAATAGACTACAGAAAACAGTTGGTACCCTTATTCTAACCTCTCTAGACCTAGATGCCTGTACAGAAATCCACCTGGGCTGAAAAAACAACCCCGCGCCTTTTCGTTATGTAAGGGGCCGTCCCTTAACTTGTTTCGCAGGCCAAAACCATTGTAAACCGATACAGAGGGGGGAACAAAAAAAAGAGATACCCCCAGAAGCCATGAAGACACATCAGGTCCTAGTTGTTGTCGCAAACCAAGATTGCGGAATCATAAATTTGCAGGGCCTAAACCGATACCCAAACCGATACCCAACCGATACCCAACTCATTGGCCGCCATGCCGAATCCAACCAGCTGCCCTGCAGCCTTCTCTGGAGCTGCCAACATGTACTTTGTGTACTACATTTGTACTGAAAAGTTGCGACTTTCGCTGTGGAGCTGCCAAAATGTACTTCGTATACTACACCATACTACACTTGCTTGCACTGAAAATCTGCGACTTTCGAGCCGGAGCTGCCAAAGTGTACTGCGCATACTACTGAAAAGTTGCTACTTTCCAGCTGGAGCTGCCAAAATGTACTTTGTGTACTGCACTTGTACTTAAAAGTTGCGACTTTCCAGCTGGAGCTGGGAGCTGGCAGAGTGTACTTCGCATACTACACTTGTACGGAAAAGTCGTGACTTTCGAGCCAGAGCTGCCAAAACACTGCAAACCGATGCAGAGGAAAAAAGACCGATACTGACCGATGCTGAGGCATAAGGATACAAGGGTTGTCCACGGGTTTCTTTTTTTCAGCCCACCTGATTCAACAGATCCAGGGCGAGCCGACGTGCGGGGCCTTTGCGGCCGCGGTTTCTTGCAGGCGCTGCCTCCCTTGCCGAGTCTTCCTCCCCTTCCGGCAGCCCCGACTTGCGTTGATCGATCCTCAGCTGGCGGCTGGCGTTACCGAGTTGGCTGTGGTGGTCAAAACCGTTTTGGGATCCCATTTTGGTTGGTAGGTGACTTCACCACCCATTTTAGAACCTATTTTAGTGGGGATTGGGAGGTTCACTGGGGGTACCGGATGTTGACCCATGGCCAGTTCGTCGTCGTGCCATGATGATTTCATTGTGGGATATTGTCATTGTTTTGCTGTTGGCTCTTGTGGCGGAGTCACCCAAGGTCACTTGTGTTTTTGCATGATCATGTTAGCATTTGCCTCTGATGCGAACCAGCAAGCTTCTTTCACATCAAGCACAACAAGACTCTTTTACTTACGCATGATATTGAGAGTTGCGCGCAAAGACTTTCTGTGGCACGAGCTGTCACAGCTTGCATCGTTGTGGATGACAGGATGACTGCGACGAAGATGATGTCCCAGAGCAGCCGGTGCGGAAGTCAGCGCAAGAGCCGTGCAAGCGCCGGAGTGTTAGCGGTATTCAAAGAAGGCCTGCTGGAGATCTTTTCCACAATCAACGTGGAACTCCTCTACAAGCGGATTCTGGCTCTGGACATGGTCTGTTTTGAACGAGTCTATGCCTGATTGTGCTGGTGACATTCGGGAGTTGATTGTTGAATTTGTTTCTCAGCGAAATAATTTCCATTTGATCAGCTTGGGCATGCATGACAGGCCTGCCTTGTGTGAGCTCCATGCTATTTTGAGTGGGATTGTGAGCTGTGTTTACCAACTTTGTCCGCCCCGAGCGCGCATTCGAACTATATACAGAGCTGATTTGCAAGCAGAAAACAGTGGCCTTTCTCAGACACTTCAAGTATCGATGGTGTGGCTAAGCAGCATGAGAAGCTGCGTCGTTTCGATGCAAAGCCGCTGCCTTGGTCAAGCGGGGTACTGAGATCATGGGCGGATTGGCGAGGTGCTGCCTCCCTTGACAGAGTCCGTGGAGCAGTCACCATCTCGGCAGGCACGGTCAGAGGATCAAGCGAGTCTTTGCCCAGTGCATGTGGGTTCTCCGGCACGTGGTTTTGGGAGGGTGCCGGCATGTGACGTCATATTGCCCTGGGTACGGCAGGTACCGCCTTTGCCGGACCTGCCGCCTCTCAGGGGCGCGGGGGCAGCTTGTCTCTATTTAGTCTTTATCTAGTTATTTCAGCTGCCAGGGATGTGGCGACTGTGTGGTTTTGAATTTGTCTGGTATGCTCAACTTTCCCTGATTGTGGTTTGCTGCAAGCAGCACTGACGTGTTTGCATTGCTTAGCTGGCAACATCATTTGGCAAGATGTTTATGACTCCATATACGACGAGCAGTCACACAAGCATGCAGACTACCTGGCCATTTTGCGTGCCTGGCTACTCCAGGTACCGCCTTTGCCGGACTTGCCGCCTCTCGGGGGCGCTGGAGCAGCTTGTCTCTATTCAGTCTTTGACTTTATCTAGTTCATTCCAGCTGCCAGGAGATGTGGCGACTGCGTGGGTATTGAATTTGCCTGGTACGCCGAAATATTAAGTTGTACCGTGAACACCTCCCCCTGAGTGTGGTTTGCTGCATGCAAGCAGAGTGACCAAGTCCTGAGGACAGGGACGGCGCGGCTGAATCGCAGCGGCCGCCGGCTATGCCGGTGCGCCACCAGGGGAAGAGCATTCCCAACTGTCAAGTAGAAGTGTGTGCTTGTATCACAAGAACATAAATCTACCTGATGTTTGCATTGCTTAGCTGGCAACATGGCCCTGAGTCATCTGGCGAGATGTTTATGACTCCTTAGAAGAGCAGTCACACAAGCAAGCAGGCTGACTGGCTAAGTTGAGTGCCTGGATACTCCAGGTACCGCCTTTGCCGGACTTGCCTCCTCTCGGGGGCGCTGGGGCAGCTTGTCTCTATTTAGTCTTTGACTTTATCTAGTTCATTCCATCTGCCAGGGGCTGTGGCGACTGCGTGGGTATTGAATTTGCCTGGTACGCCGAAATATTAAGTTGTACCGTGAACACCTCCCCCTGAGTGTGGTTTGCTGCATGCAAGCAGCGTGACCAAGTCCTGAGGACACATCGCCGCGGCCGCCGGCTATGCCGGTACGCCACCAAGGGAAGAGAGCATTCCCAACTGTCAAGTAGCAATGTGTGCTTGTATCACAATAACATGAATCTACCTGATGTTAGCGTTGCCTAGCTGGCAACATGGCCCTGAGTCATCTGGCGAGATGTTTATGACTCCTTAGAAGAGCAGTCACACAAGCATGCAGGCTGACTGGCCAAGTTGCGTGCCTGGCTACTCCAGGTACCGCCTTTGCCGGACTTGCCGCCTCTCGGGGGCGCTGGGGCAGCTTGTCTCTATTTAGTCTTTGACTTTATCTAGTTAGTTCATTCCATTTGCCAGGGGCTGTGGCGACTGCGTGGGTATTGAATTTGCCTGGTACGCCGAAATATTAAGTTGTACCGTGAACACCTCCCCCTGAGTGTGGTTTGCTGCATGCAAGCAGAGTGACCAAGTCCTGAGGACACATCGCAGCGGCCACCGGCTATGCCGGTACGCCACCAAGGGAAGAGAGCATTCCCAACTGTCAAGTAGCAGTGTGTGCTTGTATCACAATAATATGAATCTACCTGATGTTAGCGTTGCTTAGCTGGCAACATGGCCCTGAGTCATCTGGCGAGATGTTTATGACTCCTTAGAAGAGCAGTCACACAAGCATGCAGGCTGACTGGCCAAGTTGCGTGCCTGGCTACTCCAGGTACCGCCTTTGCCGGACTTGCCTCCTCTCAGGGGCGCTGGGGCAGCTTGTCTCTATTTAGGCTTTAACTTGATTTAGTTTATTCCAGCTGCCAGAAAATGTGGCGACTGTGATGAGATTGAATTAGCTGGTACCCCAAAGTATTTAGTTGTACCGTGAACAACTCCCACTGAGGGTGGTTTGCTGCATGCAAGCACAGTGACCAAGTCCTGAGGACAGGGACGGTGCAGCTGCATCGCAGCGGCCGCCGGCTATGCCGGTGCGCCACCAAGGGAAGAGAGCATTCCCAACTGTCAAGTAGCAGTGTGTGCTTGTATCACAATAACATGAATCTACCTGATGTTAGCGTTGCTTAGCTGGCAACATGGCCCTGAGTCATCTGGCGAGATGTTTATGACTCCTTAGAAGAGCAGTCACACAAGCATGCAGGCTGACTGGCCAAGTTGCGTGCCTGGCTACTCCAGGTACCGCCTTTGCCGGACTTGCCGCCTCTTGGGGGCGCTGGGGCAGCTTGTCTGGATTTAATCTTTAACTTGATCTAGTTTATTCCAGGCCAGGAGATGTGGCGACTGAGTGGCTGTTGAATCAGCTGGTACGCCAAACTATTATGTTGTACCGTGAACAACTCCCACTGAGTGTGGTTTGCTGCATGCAGGCACAGTGACCAAGTCCTGAGGACAGGGACGGTGCGGCTGTATCGCAGCGGCCGCCGGCTATGCCGGTGCGCCACCAAGGGAAGATCATTCTCAACTGTCCAGTAGCAGTGTGTGCTTGTATCACAATAAAATGAATCTAGCAGGCTGACTGATCAAGTTGCATGCCTGGATATGCATGGGTACGGCAGGTACCGCCTTTGCCGGACTTGCCGCCTCTCAGGGGCGCTGGGGCAGCTTGTCTCTATTTAGTCTTTAAGTTTATCTAGTCACTAGTTCACTCCAGCTGCCAGGAGCTGTGGCGACTGTGATGATATTGAATTTGCCTGGCACGCCGAAACACTGGTTTGCTGCATGCAAGCAGAGTGACCAAGTCCTGAGGACAGGGACGGCGAGGCTGCATCGCGGCGGCCGCCGGATATGCCGGTGCGCCACCAAGGGAAGAACATTCTCAACTGTCAAGTAGAAGTGTGTGCTTGTATCACAATAATATGAATCTACCTGATGTTTGCGTTGCTTAGCTGGCAACATGGCCTTTGAGTCATTTGGCGAGATATTTATGACTCCATAGAAGAGTAGTCGCACAAGCATGCAGAC
>CAUJNA010003606.1:10000-25000 GCA_963377175.1 Effrenium voratum
AGAAATCGGGACAAATTTGGGTGACCGTCTTTTCGTGAACGCGCCAAAATGGCTGTGGTTCTCAAAACCGTTTTGGGATCCCATGTTGGATGGTAGGTGAATTCGCCACCCATTTTAGAACCTATTTTAGTTGGGATTGGGATGTTTACTGGGCATACGGGATTTGACCCATGGCCAAATAGCGTAACAGGGTTTCTTTTTGGCTTCAGTTAAAGCCACCGAAACGAGGGGTCGCAAGAAAGAAGAGACAGAGATGCCAGCCAGAACAAGAGGAGTGTTGTAGAACTGTCAGCACATTGTATCAAACCAAAGCTTGTTGAATCTGGTAATGAGGGCCAGGACTTTCTCACTTCCGGACAGTGGCATCCAAAGTTTTGTTTTGACATATCGGAGCACCAAGCCAGGTTCGCCGCAGATCTCATGGTGACGTGTTGAAGGCCCCTCTTATTGTTCCCCTTTGCAGGGCTCCTTAAAAGATGCATTTTGCCCATTTGAAACATTGCTTTTTCCACCAAAACAAAAGGAAACCATCATTTGCAAGGCAATGTTCAGGTGTATACTGTAAGGATCCCCGTTTAGACAGGGGATTATTCTTGGGGACACTTGACAAGACACGCCTTCCCAAGACAATGGTTGCCTTCCAGCAACCGTTTGTCCACTTGGAGCTGAGGTTGTTGTCCCCGGCGCAAATTCGCGCGGGTCTAAGATTTGGGGCGGCCAGATGCTGCGGCGGATTCGGTCGGCCCACCTTGGTCTTACTAAATGTTGTGAGCAGTGAGCGGGACGCCCTGCAGTTTACAAGGGTTTGTGCTTGGACGTGGTTGGTTCACTTGCAATATTGTGGGAATCAACCATTTCTCAAAGGGTCGGACAGTTTAGACCTTTTGGTGGCTGCTTTCTATGGCTTCCCCTTGACGCCCAGACGTGTCCAACGACGCATTTTCCGATGATTATGTTGGGGTGTCCTTTTTTGGGGGTAATATATAACTTTGTTCGATGGTGTTTAAGGGCAACTAACAAGCAAACCACCATTTTGGGATGACCCCTGCAAAAAAAGACACAACGCAGCCACCGTGCTTTGAATAGGTTCCATGAGAGGGGAGCTGCAGTGCCATGGGTGCGATAGATGTAGCCGGCTGTCGACAGACTGTAGCCGTCTTTGAATGAATTGTGGTGCGTGGCACCACCAAGATCAGGTTTGCGCCCCCTTTCTTCTTCTTTTTTTGGGGGGGGGTTCGGGGGTTGTGTTAGGTGTTTCCAGGAGGCGGCTGCTATTGCCAAGAGAAGAAGAGGAGGGCTAGTTGGGCTGGCAAAAGTCTTTGGTCGGCAAGGAGGTTTGTGGTTTAGGTTTGGTTTTTGGGCATGGAGTCTGGCCGAATCCACCAATTCCAACCCAAAATCAAAATCCTTCCCTGGCTACAGCCAAGTACGGGCCAGTCGGCTCCGACGCCAGTCGCCATGTGCTCCATCATCATCACTGCGCCGGAACTTCTAACT
Source organism: Effrenium voratum (assembly GCA_963377175.1). Classification (NCBI taxonomy): domain Eukaryota; class Dinophyceae; order Suessiales; family Symbiodiniaceae; genus Effrenium; species Effrenium voratum. The sequence goes on from CAUJNA010003606.1 coordinate 11,498, forward strand.
AGGTGCCCCAGCTAGGTGCCCGACCTCTCACCCCTTTTTTGGTGGAGGGTTCTTTTAACTACTAAAATTGACTACAGAAAAAGGGGTACCCTTATTCTAACCTCTCTACTGGAGCTAGCTAAGGATTGGCTCGCAGGCCTTTCCTTGGGTTACTTGACCACGGTTCCCACCTAGACACTTGACACGCGCCTGTAGCTCGTTCATGAGGCGAGCGGGCGAGGGTGAGGGATGATGGCAGTGCCGGAGGCTCAGCGAGGCCAATGAAAGCCGGGTCAAGGGGCGGGATCTGGCGGTGGTTGTCAAAGCCAATGGGATTGGGTCAAAACCGTTTCCCATTTTGGTTGGTAGGTGCACCCCGCATTTAAACCAATCCCATTTTGGTTGGTAGCTGAATTCACCACCCATTTTCGAACCTGTTTTAGTGGGAATCGGGTTGTTGACTGGGGGTGCGATTTGGATTTTGACCCATGGCCATGTGACCACGGGAGAATCCCTTTCAGAACCTGAAAGCGCAGAACGCGATGCAACCAGCAAGTGGCTGACACCAGTATGGATGGCTTGGGGTTCATTCAGAATCAACTTGTAGTGTCTATCTCGCCGAGTCTTAGGATAAGGATCCCCAAAAGGATGTGTTTCCATTGAGTTCCTACCAAAAGTCCTTCCAGCCTCGGAGGCGACACCTTGAATCCGCTTCAGGCGAATGGTCAAGTGCTGCATCCGCACGACTACACGGAGATGCAGGACTCATGGGAAGCCTTGTGGGGCCCACAGACTTCGGACAAAGGGGCACCTCTGAGCAGGGCTCCACTTTTTGACTATTCCAAGGTAGACTTAAACCCAGGGGTGGTTCATGTCTTCCAAAAGGAGAACCCCTGGGTTTAAGTCCATCTTGGGGTAGTCAAAAAGTGGAACCCTGCCTCTGAGACTCTTGAGACGCCATCCGCAGAAGCTTGAAGCTTCGCTTGGCTGGGGGAAGCTTCCGAATCGCTGTTCTGAACGGCATCCGATCCGAAGGGATTCAGGAACCCATCAAACCTTCCAGGGGAAACGGCAGTTGCTTGCTTTGTTTTTTGACAACGACGGTTGAAACGAATGGGGAATCAAAATCTAGAGCTGTGCATATCCCGGCGAGCTCACGTTTGTTAAACAACTGCACTTATATTGACTGACAGGATGAGCCACAAGCTGAAAAGTCCAGTAAAAGCTGATGCCTAGTGTTTGGGTCTCCTAAAATCTGAGGCCAGATGGACTCTACTGCGAGAGGATCTTTGGCGCAAGGGGGCCAGGAGCCCAGCGCCAACCTGGCAGTTCAGCTTGAGCCAAGACCAAGCGACGGCGGGCGCGAAGCGAAGTGAGGCTCAAGTCTTCTCACTTGTTCACAAAAACAAATGGTGAATGTCCGAGACATGTTGAGCCCTAGAGGTATTCGCCCAGCATCAGTTTGGTTAAGTCATTGCGTGCGCACCTGTCTACTAGAGACCTTGCTTAGAAGCTCATGAGCAACGGCCTCCAGTTTCCGGGGAACTAGAGGCCAGTGTTGCGGCTTTCCTAGTTCTATTGGGGCCAAGATCAGGGAAACTAACAGAATCACCAGAGACACTTGCATGACAGCCGAAATGTGGAAATGGGGACCAAGTGGTGTATCATTGCCGGGTTTGTATTTGAATGAAGCGGCCGGCTATATGTATTTGTTTTTTTGTCGTAAAAACCTTTCTTTTCAGTCGCCCTTTGGTTCCAATATGTCATGGAGTCGGACAGGTCGTAGTTGACATCGAGGGCGGTCTTCCAAAACCTTCCTGTCAGTTGCCAGAACGGGAAGGAGGGTCTTTGACGGAAGTGCCATGATGTTCTGCACAGAGAAATAGTTCAACCAGGCCTGTTCCAGTGACTCCTGGCATGGTTGGCTGAACCATGAACCATATCCATCGACCAACTTCCCCGCCCCAGCCTCTTGAAACAAATGCTTCGGTGCCAAGCATTTGATGGGTGCATGTAGCCGGCTACGCATTCGGGTGCTCATCACCGCAAAGCACGGCTTGTTTCGGGGGTGCTGCCCCGGACTCTTTGACGGTCTGGGTCTCAAAAAAAGGGAACCCTGGCGTGCATGGCTTCGCCGTGAAGTTTTCGTTCAAGCCCTCCCCAAAATGGAATGCAAACTAAACAACGAGATACACCAAAAACTGGCCGTAGGCGCAAAATCGGGTGCCCTTGACTATATGGAGCGGGACATTTGGTCGAAGCACAAGCTTCAACCAGCTCTCGGTTTTCCTAACCTCAAGTTGGCAAGTTGAGCCAGGCTTCCCGGGTTTGACAGCACAGTCTTTGGCCCTTGAAACAGTATCCCAGCATCCTCTACCCACTGCCTTTGGCTAACAGGCTAACAGGCCGCTCACATCGACGCGAGGACCTACTTGCGAAGGAAGAAGCCTGGATACATCGAGCTTGCCTGGCGCGCGCGAGAGGGTTACCGGGTAGACCTATTCGAAGGGCATCCCATGGTGACTTTCGAGCGGGTGGGTTCAGTGCAATTCTGCCACCCTGCAACAGTGTCGTGTGTGTGTGTGTGTGCCATTTAAGTTTTCACTAGCAGCTGAAGTAGCCAAATCTGGCACAATTGGACTTGAAGCACGAGGATGCACCCATATATAGTCACATGTGGATACATACGAGACATGGCATATCGCTATGTTGTAGTTCAATCAATCTGTTGGCAATTTCAAGCAACATGCTTCTCGGTGCAGGCCCTGCGCTCACGTGTGGTTCTCTGGCAGGGGCTGCTTGGCTTGACGATTTGCCAAGTCCGAAGCTCGAGTTAAGGCCCAAAGTGCCTCATTGCTCAAGAAGGATACCAGCTTTGAACTGCAGACGTCAGCCAGATATATTCAGATGCTGGAAGAGGTTGGCCCATGTCATCTCATTTCCCTACCTGCAGGGTTGAGAAGTAAGGCGATGTTTGTGTAGGGCGTATGTACTGGTAGCTGGTCAGCGGGTGATCAGTCATTTCCGAGATGGCGGTTGGATCTCTGCACACGTCCCACACGTCCCCGCCCCACGCCCGCAGGCCTCCTGGCCACCGCCCCCACACGCCCATGCCCACGCCCATGCGCCTTCTTGGCCTTGTGCTTTGAAGCGCTTAGACAAGGACCAATGCCAAGGCCAACAAAGAAGCCCTTGATGGTTTCTTCTACAAGTCCCTGGGCATGTTCACAGACTTCACGGCCGACCAGAGCTCACCGCCAAACAGGCATGTCTCCAAGAAGTGCATGCTGGACTCCGGGTCCCTCTTCCAGTGGCATTACGGTTTTAGTGAAGCCTGAGCATGCCATGATCGTACCAGCCGAAAGAGCCAAGCAGCTGCTTCTCAAGGTGAACGCCTGCGCACTCACGCAAACAAGCACAAACAGAAACACAAGCACAAACAGAAACACAAAGCACAACACGCAAAACACAAACACAAACCACACACACAAGCTACCAACTGCCAACCACCAGCCACCAGCCACCAACCCACCAACCACAAAGCGCCAAACACCAAGCGCAAACACAAGCCCACACAAGCACACTCACAAAAGCTCACACACGATCCCACACGCACACACACACAAGCACTCACAGTCACACGCTATAGAACACACACACACACACTCGCACGCACGCACGCGAACACAAGCACAAACAGACATACAATGCACAAAACATAAATCACCAGACACGCAAAACAAAGCACAACACACACACACACACACACACAACACCATCTATGACCACAATCTCCAAACCCCAAGCCACAAACCACCAACCACCAGCCACCAGCCATCAACCCAGCAACCACCAAGCACCAAACACACACACACACACACAACCACACACGCACACACACAAGCACACAGACACCCACACGCACACACACACACACACCCACCCACCCACACACACACACACACTTTGTGTAGTCTACTGCAGCCGAGGAAATCTGGGAAGCACAGCGCGCTTGTTGGGTGCTGTGCTCAGCTAGTATGCGGAGGTGCCAAGAAAGCTGTGTCCACAGTCATGATGGGGATTGATGTGTGAGTCTTGGAGCGTCCCGTCAGTCAACTTGAAGGGCTGTTTGGCAAGCCAACCCCTCTCGTGGCCGGATGCTCATGATTGTCACGAGCGAACAAGGGATACCTCACAAGTAAGTTGTTGGGCCTAAATGGTATAGACGTCAGGGGGCGGCTGGGTAGCACAAAGAAAGTCACACAACTCAAATTCCTTGAACAAAAAACGTGTTCTTAGATCAAACACGTGCAACTGTGTACTGTGTGCCTGTCATTCTTGTGTCGAAAGCTTGCGAAGTATCTGGGCGGTTTTTTGCCTCTTCTGTGCAATATCTAAATCGTTAAACCCGAGAAGAGGTGGAGCTAAGGCCAGAAGTGCTCGAATGTGGGGACGAGAGGCGGCCTTATGGTTCTGACAGCGGCACAAAAGCCAAAGGCACCCTGGGGCGATGCGGGTCATCTATGCTGGGGCGATGCGGGGTTGGGCTCCCGAAAGTCCTTGACTGCTGGGTCGGATCTGTAGACTTAAACTTTTTGGTTGAAAATCATTTGGGGTTTTCCACAAACCCCCTAAAAGTTAAACTTTTTGCAGGGGGGTCAACAGCAACCAAGACTCAGAACCACGACTTAGGCTCCAGCGCCAGCTCCATCCACTCTGTTCGAATGCAAGGGCCCAAGAGAGCGAGGCTGAGCTGAAGGGCTGGGTGTGCTATGGAGACCTGCGGCCGTTTGGTTCGAAGTGTTTTTTTTCTTCGCAAGTGGCTGTGGGTCCAAAATTGGTACCCCAAATGGAATTCTGGACTCAAACATGCGGTACCCTGGTGGTTGAATTTTGACCCATACCCATGTCTTGGTTCCGTTTGGTTTCCCTTTCAGCTTCCCCAAGCCAGCGGATTCCGCCTTTTTTTCAACTTGTTTTTTTTGGGAAGGGTTCCCCTTTAAAGTCAACCAGAAAAGGATGCCCTTTCTGTCCCATGGAAATCCACTGAGCATTTGAGCTCTTGGTTCTGCCGGTTTCGTCTCGGCCAGGGAAAGGCGGTCTCCAAGGCTTTCTTTTTTTGGCGAGAACAGTGTTGGGATCCGGGACCATGTTGGGATCCGCACCGTAAATAAGTACATGGCAACGAGTCGCGACCTCGATTTAATCTATTGTTTATGTCCTTGATTAGACTACGTTCGCAGAAACAGAAGCGTCCACTTAACAAAGGTACAGTGTGCCAGGGGGACAAATTACAGTAGCTACTGCAATTGGTCTCCCTGGTACACTGTACCTTTGTTAAGTGGATACCTCGGTTTATGCGAACTGGTCGTTCAATGATCGGCCTCTGATGGGATGTTTCCGTGTAAATAACTTAACCAATATGCAACCAGAAGCGCAGTTTTCCATAAGAATCTGAACATTGCTTACATTCCTTGCCTGGCCATTTTCTATGTTTTTGTATTTGTGTGAATGTTTTGTGTTTGTGTCTGTGTTTGTGGCAGTGTTTGTGTCTGTGTTGTGTGAAGCAATCTATTGTGTAGCGAGCAAGGGATGGCTCGACGGCACCCCATGGCAGCGAACTCCCGTAAATGATTGGATAATATTTGTTTAGAAGACCCCACAAGTTTTGGTTTTCCTGTAAACCCTACAAAAAAAGGCGTCCTCAAAAACATGGCATATCCATTTTGTCCTTCATCAGATCAACGATCATTAAAGAGGGCACGCCCGTCTTGCCTGTTTCCATCCAGGCTAAGAGCAGCTCAGTTTGGTGCGGCGCGTTTTGCGCGCAACCGGAATGCCAGCAGCCATATTAAGAACTTCCGGCGGGAGGATTGTATCCAAGAGACGACACCGATGGATCGATTCATGGCGGTTTTTAAGGGAAGGATTCAGCTGCCGAGATTGACCCCTCACCCGCTGAAACGGACCTGAGGGTAGCATGAAGGCTAATGAACAAATATCGTGTGTGTATATATATATGGCTGTGGGTCAAAACCAATGGTACCATTTTGGGGTAGGTGCACCACCCATTTTAGTCTATTTTAGTGGGAATTGGGATGTTCACTGGGGGTACGGGCTTTTGACCCATGGCCATATATATATATATATATGTATATGCTCCTGATCAGTCCAAAGTTGGCTGGCTTTCGACCGTGACAGCCACGCCGGCAAGGTTCCAAGAGAGCCTCTTTCTGGGCGAGTGGGTCGCGCCACCCCTGTGGCCAGATGCCCCCAGCTGATCTCGGGGGCATTCAGACAACACAGAGACGGGTTCTCATGCGTAACACATGGCAATGTATCATGATCAGTTTATCCATGGTGCCCAGTGAGTGGTTGGGCAACAGAACAAAATTATTGCTTCTGTGGGTGCTACACATCGGGGAATCAGCTGCCGCCTAGCCATTCATGTTTGCGGGCCTGGAAGAATGCTAAGGGCGAATCTGAAGTTTCCACGCAGCAACATGGAGGGGGTCCTGATTTCGCACCTTGTTTTTGCCTGTCTTAGCTTAGCTGAGTCTGAGATCTACATTTGAAGATGGGCTTGTTTGGGGTTGCGTCGTTGCGCGGCTTATCTAGGTCCCCCAGTAGTGCCCTCTCTCACCCTTTTTTGGGGGAGGGTTCCCCTACTAAAATAGACCACAGAAAAAAGAAACGGTACCCTTATTCTAACCTCTCAAATCTGGAGGACCTAGTTATGTTGCCAGTGCTCCGTTCACAGATCATGGGGGCTGGGGAGGGAGGGGAGGGGGAGGGAGCCCAAATAAGTCCCTCCCGCCCCAGCTCCCATGAACAGAGCATCTCGTTGAGACGCCTAGCGTTTCGGTGAGCGACGCCCGCTCGCTGAGGCCGCTGCGGGAAGATCCGCTGACGAAGGGGCCGATGGCACGCGCACGGGTTTCACAGGGGTGTGTCGGTTTTTGAGGGCATCCCCTTCTTTGCGGGTGTTAGAGGAAACAAAGGGAACATTCGCCGTTTTGTGGGTCCCCCAAAAAAGAAACAGACCCATGTTTCGCATTGATTTGCCAACTTGTCAACTGGATTTAGATCGTTGGAGACGGGAGACAAAGCGTTTGACTGGCGTTTCCTATCACAGACGTTTGCCAATCGCTGAGCTGGATGATAAATCAACTCAGGGTTGTGCAGATAAAGTTGACGGCTGATTACTCAAGCCCTTATATTTCAGGATGAGATATATTAATCAGGAGATGACGCAGTGCAAGTAGATGGATTCCAAGCTTGAGCTCCGGATCATCGAAGAGAGCAAACATTCAAGGCCACGCCCCCCTCACCAAGTTGCAAGTCGTACGCCGCAACATTCCGGCTTTGGACGGTTCCAACAGCATCATTTCATAGCTTCGGTCTGTTGCAGATCCACCCAATGGACCATGATGTTAGCCTTTAGGTGCAAGCGTGTCGGTAAAAAATGGACAAGAACCGAAGGGTGGCTTATTCGATGTGTTGTGCCATGCAACAGTTGATGAGCGTATTCATTCTTCCATCCCGCGGGATGTCCAGCTGTGTTGGATGCTGCATTCTCGCTCATTTGGCAATTTGTTGTGCAAGTCCCATGCGCACTGGATGGCCTGAAAGCCGGGCATTTGATTGGTTTGGTGGTCCCGACGCATCTCGGCGGAAGTGTTGGTTGAGGCTTCGGTTCGCTTCGATCAGGTTCCGCAAGTGGGCAGCCCCGTTGCGGCAGCTTATGCCTGGCCCTCGAGTTTGGCGGATCAGAGGCAAAGAGGCAGACGCGAAATTCAGACCACGCATAAATTGGTAAATGCGTATAGGTCAAAATTAGACCGCCAGGGGAGCGCAGGTTTTAGTCCTTGTTTCCATTGACCTGGGTTGCCATTTGGGTATCTATTTTTGACACCATGTCCAGAATTGGTCCCTTAAATTTCACACCAACTTCAAGCTTGTTTGCTGGTAGCACTAGATCTATTAAACCCTGGAAAGTGCTTGGGATGTGCCTGAGATTTGCCGGGTTGGAAAGCTCCCTCGTTGGCTTTGAAGTCCAAATAGGACCTTCAGGGGGCTTTGACATTCCATGGATTCGAGAGCGCCCTCTGGGCGTACCAACCACTCAAGCGAGGCGGCGCAGCATGTCTTGAAGGAACCTCGCGAGTTTGTTCAAATCGGCCGGGTGCGTCTTTTAATGGCCGGGCAAAGGGCAAACAACCAATGACCTATGAGGGATGTTCCCTTCCCTCGAATGAATTGTGTTCTCAGGTCAGTGAATATGCTTCGCCCAGATACCTGCTAGACTTGTTGAGTGCGCTAATTAGGGCTTACTCCAGAGAACGATCCTCTAAACAGTCCTGGGCATTGAGTTTGGGTGAAACCCTGTAGAGTCACCCCTGGTTGTTGCAGAGAGTAAATGGAACATCAGCTAGAAACAGTAAACCAAAATACACATCAGCAGTTAGTTGGAAGGTGAATTCGGGTATGTGTCAAAATTCTGCCACTAGGGGGCCGCAGGTAGTCCTTGTTTCCATTTAATTACCAGGGTCCCTTTCTCACAAGATACGCTCAGGTGATACCCGGAATCCTCCCCGGAACCCTCCTCAGGGCCGCCACAGACCACCTCGGACCCTATCTGAGCTGAGCCCCCATCGCTTTCAGCTGGGGCAAATGTTACCCCACTTTTGATCTCACCCACTTAGAGTCGACCGAAACAGCTGAGTTCGAATCGGCTAAGGCGCCGAAGCTGCGTTGCCTGGCGATCCCCAGCGCGCGAGAGGACCTTTTTTTTGGGGGGGATTTCGACGGCGCCAAAAAAGAAGAAGGAATTCCTAGTAGAGGTGTTTTGGCATGTTGTGTGTGGCGGTCTCAGCTGTAATTACAGCTCCCAAATTTTCAGAAAGGGCGGCTATGAGGGCCCCTGTTTTTTCGGGTGGCCTTGAGGTCAGGAGCTCATTCAAGTCTTTGCTCGTGCACCGACGTTTGAGGAGCCAGAAGCGAATCCAGACGAAAGTGCCAGCTCAGCTGCGCAGGCGGGCCTTGCAGGTCTGAAGCAGGTGAGAGTTTAGGTGCGGCCCGGGCCCTTCTGATTGAAATCCATCTGCATCGCAGTGGCCTCAATAGTTAAGTTAAGTTGTGGGCACTTGGGCTTTAGCCCCACTTTCTGTGAGAGCATCCCTACCAGAGAATCTCAGAAGGGACCTGGTAGAATTCCACAGCCCTGTGGTTGGCCGCCTTGGGACCCGTTTGAAACGCACGCCGCGCGCCATGCTCGCCCCGCGCCTCAGGAATCGATGCCTTGGTCACGGGAGGACTGCGACACCGCCCAGCTGCTCAAGGCGCGAATGCACATTGGTGTGCTGAAAATCCCAGTTGGCTGTGGTTGTCAAAACTGTTTTGGGATCCCATTTTGGTTGGTAGGTGGATTCACTACCCATTTTAGAACCTATTTTAGTGGTTGGATTGGGATGTTCACGGGGGGCTAACCGGGCTTTTGATTTGGGTTTTGACTCATGGCCTTTTGCCCAGTGGATTTCGCCCCCTTTTTGCAGCTTTTTGTTGGGAAGGATTCCGATTCCTTTCAAGTCAACCAACCCAAACAGGATACCCTGTTCTCTCATGGCCGCTGGGCGTCTGAGTTATTGACACGGGCACGGTGAGTTTGACACATGGCTGTGGCTGCAAAACATGGCACAAATGGCACCTGACCCACGTGCTCAAACCCGGGTAGATGAAGGTTAGGGACAATCCCGACCAGAAATAGCTGCGGATATCCGGCTTCTTAATTCTTGCAGCATGGTTCTGGGATTACGACCATTTGAGCCAAAGCCATATTCCCGTGACTCCCCTGCAAAGTGTGTGAGTTTTTGTGCCATCAACAGGCATTGTATTTTGCTCAACGTGACCAGTGCCAGTGACTCGTGAGTGTTGAGGCGCGCGGGATGCTGATGTCCATTCGTTCAGGGTCTTGTTGTGGACTCCTAGGGGAGGGGAACTGCAAGTAGGAAACAAGGTGACTTGCAGCGTCAGTGAAAACCCATAGGTCTCATTGCTTTTTTGGAAACCCCAGACTTTAATCACGGAGGGGTTAAACTTTACAAATCGAACCCCTTTTGGTCTCAGTTTATCACTTTTGGAGGGAGCACCCCGCCCGTTGATAGGACGGGTTGATTCATCCGGGGTCAACATGACGCTCAGCAGCTCAGAATCCAGGCAGCTTGCGCCGAGCAGATTCCAGCGGAAGCAGCTGCGTGGATGAAGTGGCTGGCAGCGGCCGTGGTTTTTTTTTTGTCTTTGGTGGTTGATGTGCTTTGTTGTTTGTTTCTATTTATGTGTCTGTGTGTGTGTGTGTTGCTTCTTTCTTCTTTCTTTACAAATAAACATGTTTGTTTGCTTTTCATGATGTGTTTTGCTTCCTGCAAGTGTTCTGCAGGCTGGTATGCCTCGCAGGAGAGTCCTTGTTTAAGATCAATGCACGGGGGCACAATCACAATTCATTTCGCTCAGCCCGCCGACAATTCGAATGAACATCGCACTGGTGGGAAGGCGACAACAGCAACAGAGTGGTAGCGTCAGCGAAGGATGCATCAAGTGAACCCAACAACCGCGGGCCACTTGAAGCATTCTGGTAGTGGCTCTATTGACATTTGACCCGGTGACTTGTGTCCGATCAGTTTGTTCATATTGTTTTGCACAACTTTGTTCGTGCATATGGGCGTTCAATCGCTGTCTCCCGGGTTTTGTTTCGCAGTGAGATGCGAGTTGTAAGTTTACATAAGTTGGAAGGTTCTTTGTGTTGAACAAGAGACACAATAGTACCAGCCTGCACATGTTGCAAGGTGCGACATTTCCTGTGTTCTTTGTTATTTCATGGGATCGTCCACAATAATGTTGAGACCCATATGAGTCAACCCCAATTAATAGGGGGGTGTCGTTGGGTTTAGTGGGGAATCAGACCACTTTTGGAGGGGAACACCTCCCCTATGAATAAACGAGGGTTGATTTATGGGGGGCAACATTAAGCAATGTCAGCTTCCCCTGTCCTTGTACCTGTGCGAGGGAAACAACAGCTTGATCTCCTTCTCAGGCTGCTTTTCAAGAGCCGAACAAGGACAAGGGTATGTCTTTTGGTGGGGCAACCCCCAAGAATCATGGTGGGTTGGCCTTTTGTTGTCCATCTAACACCACCCAAAAAATGGGGTGCCCTGAAACAAAGACGCCCAAATCTTGGACTGTTGTGGTTCGCCCTGAATGATTCTGTTTAAACGTGGATCAATGCGTCCAGCTGCAACAGTGGATGGAAGAAATAGCTGCAGCTTGAATTCATTTTCGGGGGGTTTTGGCCATTTTGGAGCAAACAAGGGGTGCCCTGAAAAAACAGGACGCTCAAATTAGGGGATTCCCCTATTCTGACACCCCAGACGTGTGTTTTGGAGCGTGAGCCGAGGCTTTCCAGAGCCGAACGCTGCGCAAGGCTGGGCCGAAGAGTCAGATTTCCGTTTCAGCGGAAGCCTCGAGCCGTTCGGTCGGGGCTCCGGGAAAACGGGGGATGTCCATGGACCCGGATTGAGAGGATCGGATCTTCCATCTGAAGTCAATATGAGTCACGTCCTCAAAACCCGGGTAGATGAAGGTTAGTAAGGGACAATCCTGACCATAAATAGCTGCGGATATCCGCCTTCTTAATTCTTCACGTGGTTCTGGGTCGACCATTTGAATACCGCGTTTTGATTATGACTCATATGATGTTTGATTTCTTGTTTTTTTCTTTTGTTGGTTTGAACAGGGACTTATTACTACTGGACATTTTTTTTTCCAGCTTAGGCAAATGGAAGAGATTGGGCGACGTTGAGTGTTGCCAAAAGCACTTGGTCACAAAACACAAGCAGGGGGCGGATCTCCATGTTTGCTTTCCCACGTGCAACACCGGGTAAAGCATTCACTGGGACAGCTGGAGTCAGAATTGGTGATTCCATGCAAAGGTCTTGTGAAATAATCCTTTTGCATCAGACATGAACAGGCTCTCGTGACAATGGCCAAGGCTATTCCGCCGGATGATTATGCTCCGCCCCCATAAGCATATGAACCTTGGAACCCGAAGCATTGCTAGCAATAGCTTCCAGTTTCATGCAGATGGGAATGGATAACCGGGTGGGTCGGTTGAGGGCATGGGTCAACGTTGGTACACGTCATACTAGAGTAGAACCTTCCCCCTGGCTCATATGTCAACGCTCTACGAAATATCATTGACATGTTATATGTCTCTTTGCATGCTCTCCGTGTATATTGGAATTGCGCTGTTCCAAGCCTCAGTAAGGGGCTTTGCAAGAAAGAAGACGTTGGCGCTCCATGTTGTACCGTTGACCCCATATCACGAAAGCTAGCTTTAGCTAGCTGAAGTTTCTCCTTGCGTAAGCAAGGTAAGGGGCTCAAATGCCGAAAGATTGATTTTTTCAATTATTTGAGCCGAAAAGATTGAAAAATATCAATTATTTAGACCCCCCCCCCCCTCCCCCCCCCCCGGGTCTCAGGCTCGATTCCTCCCTGGTCCATCCCCCCCCCCCCGGGCAGTGGCTCAGTGTTCAGCAGTCTCGGTTTGCCCGTTTTGGACTTGGTGCTACGAACTTTTACATGTTCCACCGATTCAGCTTGTTCACTTGAGACCTCAGTCTTCTCGGTAAACCACCTCGCAAGAATCTTTGCACACGCAGCATGCAGAACCCAGAGGTGCTTTAAGACAGCTTCTGACGCCTCTCGTTGTTTTCATTTTTCAAGGTTTGCCACGCCACCATGCGCGTTTGCGTGTCGCATCCTACGAATCTTGCCGGGCCTCTCGTTGTACACAAGCTACCTATGAATCCACTCTGTCACCGACCCATCTCATGCAACAACTGCTAGCTTTCGTTCACCCGCTCCTCAAGTTGCTCAACCCCAGTTTTTCCGTACGGGGTGTCCCTGGGTTTAGTGGGGAATCGGACCGCTTCTGGAGGGGAAGGGGTTGATCAATATGGGGTCAACATGACTGAGTTATTTGTGAAGCCCAGAAGCAAGTGCATTTGGCTTGTGTGAAAATCCGAACTCCGCGCTCCATTCTCCACCGTCAACATTCCGTTGTCCATGTTCCCTTATTCAAACTTCAGAATTCCATGTTCGACAGAGCGGATGGCAAGGTTTAACACAGCTGGTCTTGTCCAATCCTGCCAGGCACTGGCTGCCGCGCAATCACCAACATATGCCGATGTGGATGCATTTGCCGGAAGCTCAGTTGCTAGCAACCAGTGCGCACGTCTGCTGTACTCCGACACTGGTTCGCTGTTGTTAGTTGGCCATTGTAGAGATTTTTTAAAGTCCTGACGCTGGTTTGCATATGCAGGACAGCTAGTTGGGTGATTGCAAGGGACTGCTTCGCTGCCCGATTTGGTTCGATCTCATTCATGGGCGTGTTTGTTTTTTGGGGAACCACCTTTTTAGTTGGCTTTCAGGGGACACCAAGGCGGAGAACCACTTTTGTGGAGGTAGCCT
>CAUJNA010003606.1:30000-40000 GCA_963377175.1 Effrenium voratum
CATACATACATGAGTCATAAGTATGTATATTTGTATAGACATACATATACATATACATATGTATATATACTCAGGCTTGGGGCATGCGGACAGTGTTCGAATTCGCAGATACTATTGCATTGGGGAACGTGGGAGCCTGAAGCATTGGAAGAAAACAAATCGTCCCGAACAAAAAACTCATGTCTCTGAAGGTTGTTCGGCATTCTGAGATTTCAGATTCAATATTTTTTGACCACATTTTTCTCAGATGCTGGAATCCTGAATCTTGAAGCTTGTTTCTTTCAAACGGGCATAGAAAGATTCTGGGATGCAAGGTTCAACATCCCTAAACGCACTGTAATTGCTCAGATTCTGGAATTCTTTTTTTCAGTTCTGGGTTCAAAATTCGCAGAAAGGAGTTTGCTCAGATTCTACTGGAAAGCATCTACAGGCTACTAGCCCCCAAACCACGACCGAGAACATCGGGTATATACCCTTTAAAAACTTGCAGCGTATGTGGCTGGGTCAAAAATAGGGTAACCCCAAAATGGACTAAAAGTTGTGGTCCATATCCTGGTGGTTTAACTTCGACCCATACCCATGTAAATTCCATTCAAGCCCTGAGTGAGTTGGGGATGGGTTAGAGTGTCCTCCCGAAGAATAGCTAACGACGTGTCATTTTCCAATTTGGGTGTGTGTGTGTTTCTATTCTAGACTACTATTCGCTGGCATCAGAGGCCGTATACACTATATATATATATATATGTATACACACCAAAATACACGGCACAGGCGTTTTTTAGGTTTGTCCGACTAGAAATGGATGGGTACCGCATTCGATCCGTTTCATGCCCCCCATGTCCCACGGGCGCGGAACCGCCGAGGCTGTCGAGCAGCCAGGCCGCGGAGCTGCTGGCCATGGGCATGTCGCAGGGAAGACCCAGCGAAGTCGGGGGTGTCGGGTGGGACTTTTATTTATAGTCCCATGATTGGCAAAAAATATAGAATGTTTCCCAACAACCACCAGTCATGGGGGACTGGCGGTTGTTGGGAAACATTTTGCATTTGTTTTGCTTATTGTGGTTTAGTGGCTGAAATCCAACTCCACTTAGCTGCTAAAGTTTAAATTTTTGCTCACCTTCCAACGTCAACCAAGCAATAGTGGGTTTCGGTCCATAGTATGTTCTAGGTCCATATTGGGTTCTACGTGAGTTTCTATAGTAGTATGTATGCCATGTATGGCCCTGACCTTGTTCTAGGTCCCGAGGTTGCGTGACGTTTCCGAGGTGATTTGGGGGATTTCTAGGTCCCCCAGCTAGGTGCTCTTTCTCACCAACTGTTTTGGTTGGGAGGGGTTCCCCTACTAAAATAGACTACAGACAAAAGGGTACCCTTATTCTAACCTCTCTACTGGGTGACCTAGTGCTTATACCCCTTAGCTTCCTTGTTTTTTTGTCTCTCTTTTTTTTTCCGCCCCTTCTGAGAAAAGAGGGGCTATGACCATTAGGCCTTTTGGGGTTCATTTGCGGTTTAAGGGGTGCAAAAGGGGTATGTCCTTCTTGGCGGTTCCACCAGCCATCCGTTTCAACTTGGCTCTTTAGATCGTTGTCGCGTTGGTTTAGCGGTCGGATTTCCTTATTCAGCCGTAAACTTTTGGCGGATCGGAGGGCAGCCCGGCCTTGTTTATACCCCTTAGGTTTCCTGGTTGTAGACCTAATTTTTGCGGAGAGGGCCATGAACATCAGGCCTTTTGGGTTCATCCCAAGGGGGATGTAAAAGGGGTATGTCCTTCTTGGTGGTTCCCAGCCTTTATACCCGACAGCAAGACCAATCTACTGTTGGTGTTTGCATGTCACGGTTTTGGGTAGACCCCTTCAGAACAGAGTTGACTACAGCTGATGGCAAACTCATGTGAACAACATTTGGGAGTTGACGATTCGTTGTACTTGAATGGCATGACCGGTTTGGCGGTATGTCAACTTGTTGCAGGTTCAGCTGCTTGAGAAGGTGAAGGGAACCTGGTCGTTGAAGCTCGCTTTCGGTCCAAGAGATCTCGCACATATTTGGTGTCCTTCTTCGATGCGGGTTTGCAAATGGGGACTGCCTGAAGATGGGCAGTGTCTTGGCTTCCTCTTCTTTGGTTGAAGCCCATTCCCAAAAGGCTATGCTCAAACTTAATCACTTAGGCCCTGGTGTTGGTTACCGGTTGCTTTGTTGGGATGGCAAGTCATAGTGTTTGCTTTTGGCTTTGCCTTCAACCCCAAGGGAACCCCAGGAAAGGACTAAACCCCAAACTCTTTTGGGAGTCCCAAAAAGGGAAGCCCTCCCAAACCACCGTTTTTTTTTTCCACCTTTTGTGCGAAAATTGGCGACCCCCTCAAAAAGAATGTTTTTCACTACGATCAATTCGATGATTTGTCCACGAAAGCTGGCAAAAAGACCCCCTTGTCCCAAACAATCCAAGGCCATAAGGGGGGTTGATTCCTTTTCCATTCGTTTCAACCATCGTTCTTTTCAAAAACCGGAGCTGTTTCCCTGGGTGTTTGATGGTTTCCTGAAAAGATCCGGATCCCTGGAAAGCATGCAAATGGAAGGTACCCCTAGAAGAGCTGCATGGCGCTTGCTTCCAACGCCGGCTCAGGTCGGAGGATCCCTCGGATGAGGCCCTGCGGCACTTCCGGGCTGCTGCTCAGGAGGAGCTGTTGGAACGCTGAACTGACGAGAAGGGGAGCGGGGAGAAGGTGGCCGGGTCGAGTTCTTTCTTGCACATGCAATGGCATTGTGCACATATGTATATATGCCCATTGTTTTTTTTGTGAAAGGCCAATGAAAACCCAAGAATAATAATAGTAATAATGATAACAACAATAGTAACAATAGTAATAATGATAATAATAATCATAAGAAGAAACATTATAGAAACCAATGCGGCTTTTATTTAAAATTGTATAAGACATGTGGTATCCTTTACTTGAAGATTCTTTGATCCGTTTTGGATCTATGGGCGAAAACAAATATAGTGTGGCTTGGGGATAGCGTTTTTGGAGCTAGAAGGAAACCAAAGGGCCGGTTGAGCCACATGAAAAATGGGCGATGCTCCTGGGCTTTCCAACATGGAACCAACCAGAGGGTCCCTTAGCCTTTCAATGCACAGGGTCTAGTATTAGGTGATCAGGGCTCCTTAAAAGGTACATTTTGCCCATTTGAAACATGGCTTTTTCCACCAACATAAAGGGAAACCACCATTTGCAAGGCAATGTTCGGGTGTATAATGTAAGGATCCCTGGTGATGGCACAACGTAGCGACACAAAAAGTTGTGCTGCACCCATGATGGTGAATAATTTTATGCAGACATGTGCTGGCTTTCAGGGCAAGGGGAGAACCGCTAGCGAGGGACACCTTTGAAATGGCTGAATGGTCAAAGGACGAGCTTTCTGCTTTGACATGCCCAACACGGCCTAGGGAAGACTTGGCTCCAAGAACAGCTCGCTGGCAAAGACAAATGACAGCACAATAGGTTGCCGGTTTGCGAAAGGAGCTTAAAAAAGAGCCGCAGAAGAGGCTCGGAAGTAAGGGATAATCAGGGAAACTAGAAGTGGTCCCCAAGCAGGCAACTCTGATGGTTGCCCGTCTGGGGACCACCTTCAATTTTCCTTAGCTGGAGGGGTTCCTCAGCATGGCTGCGGCTTTCATCGCCTTTCTCGAGCGTCCCCAGGATCTCTACGGCTTCTGGCGGTCTGTGGCAGTGCCGAAGTTCAGCCGCTGGGGCGGCAAGCTGGAGACATAGACTAAAACCTGCGGTTTTCTGGTGGATTGATTTTGACCCATACCCAAATCATCCAACCGGGCAGTTGGACTACGTTGAAAGGTTTTGGCCAGCTCAGTCACGTATGAGAGGCTTCGTTCTCACCAGCGTTCCTACTATACCAGTAGCGGTTGCTCATAAAAGTGACAGCCCTGCTGCCACCGATTTTATCTAGCATCTACACAGGAGTCTATTCAATAATCTCGGGACAGCCCTGCCACCTTTAAAGTTGGAGACCATAACCTCCATTTGCCTTCACATGAACTAGCACCGAGATACCTTGGCCCGAAAGTTGTTGAACTTGGAAAATAGAGGTCCTCGCCTGAAAACATCCACCCTCTTCATGTGGTTCACCTTGGCCCATGCACAGCCGGTTGAGATAGGGCCTCCTGATAAACAGGAGCCAGTTTAAACTGGTGCTGATGAACTTGAGATAAATGAGATCTTGACCAGCACATAATTGTAAGCACAATTGTACATTTGACCGTGGCATGTGGCCCTCATTCCAGAATCTCAACCCTCTATGTATTGTATGGAAGGACGGCCGTAATAGAGCGGGTCCATTCCCCACCATCCTTTTCTTTTGCAAGAGCTAACCAGCCATCCCCTTAGCCTTTTAGCCTTTTAGTGTTTAGTGGTAGTTTCCATTTAACACACTAAGGGTTCTCAACTTTCAAGTGGGATCTGAAAACGGACAGCCCAGTTCAGAGCGGCAAGTAGCAGTGCAACGTTTTGGAGCGACCACAGGTCTCCTTTTTGGTTTTAGTCGCAAAATAGCTTGGATGGGCCACCTATAGCCAATTGGATGCGACGCTTCTCCGGACAGGCGGCGACTTGGATGCCACGCTGACGGAGATCTTCGCAGCCGTGCGCGGGAAGGCGGATGTTATCCGGGTCAGGGAAACCAACTAGCAGGGATACAGGGGGAACCAGGGATGCGGGAGGATTTTTCCGAAATGCACCCTGACTAAGTTTGATATGGGAAATGGGCCAAGGGAATCCCCCCATGTCCCCGCTCCCTCCGTATCCCCGCTGGTTCGTTTGTCCAACTTTGGTGAGCCACGTCCTCAAAGCCGAGGTAGATGGAGGTTAGTAAGGGAGACTCCCAGCCATAAGTAGTTGCGGATATCCGCCTTTTGAATGCTTGAAGCACGGTTCTGGGTAGACCATTTTAATGTCGAGTTTTGATTATGACTCAGGTGGTGATCTGGATTGGTTTGGGGATTTGAACCTCTGATGTAGAGGGTAAAGGGGAAAGGCACAGGAAAAAAACAAAAAAAAACAAACACCCTAACCAATCACCAAACCAAACCAGACACCGGCAATGGGGCTAGACTGAGGATCACTACTGCTGGCTAAGTCAATGTCGGAACATGCTTCCAAGATCCGTGCTGAGAAGAATCATCACAATGTAAACCATATCTCCAGGGCAAAGGTTTTGCGTTACACCGGCAAGATGCGAGATGACGACCCTGCCTGAACTCACGTGCGTTGGATGTTTGCAGATAATGTGAAGCTCCACATATGGTGGTTGGTTTCCCTTGGCTTTCCCTGTCGGCAACCTGGGCCCGCCACCTTCAGACGGCAGGAAGGAAGTTACGGGAAGCTGCGCTTCACTCCTTTCTGGCTCCTGCTTCGGCTCCAAAATGCACAACTGAAGCATCATCACACTAGCTGGTCGTGACCATGGACAAAAGTATGCCTTTGTACAAACACGCCCTCACCTCAGGCGTCAACGAGTTTAAAGTGTCAGGACGCCAGTTTCGTAGCAACATGTTAAGCTAAAAGGCCAACTGTCACAAGCTCATTTGTGTGCATGTTCCATAATATATCATTAACACGTTGATTGGGAGAGATACATGTTTGGCCCTTCGCGCAATGCTGAACAGCTGATGAATTGATTTTGGAGGACGCCGGGCTGATCGCTTTGGCGGCAGCAGCTTCTCGAGCTGATCTTGTTGCAAGAGCTGAAATGTTTCCAACGATTAACTCGCATCATTTCTCGGGCCTAAACTGACATTACAACCAGGCGGCTTGATCCTAAGACCGGCCGACTTGTTTCGACGCTTCACTTTGAAAATCGCCAGGTGAAGCTCAGCGAAACCGCGAAGGCGGCGATGAATTGCAAGAAGCTTTTGGACCGATGCATCGCCGAGACCTTACCGGATGGTGCGTTAAGGCCCGTCTCACATACGGTGGGCCCAGTCTGTGTTTATAAGTACGGATAAAGCAAGGGTGTTAGGTTGTACATGGGCCACCTAGGGTACATATCCCAGAAAACATCCTTACATATGGCTTACAGGTGGTTGTGCTCATTTCGGGCAATATTGTTGCAGGGCCTTAGTCTATTAGTTTGGAATTCTGTTTGTTTTTTGTTTGTTTGTGTGTTTGTTTATTCGTTTTTTGTTTGTTTGTTTGTTTGTTTGTCTGTTTGTTTGTTTGTCTGTTTGTCTGTTTGTCTGTTTGTCTGTTTGTTTGTTTGTTTGTTTTTGTGTGTTTGTTTGACCACAACATTTTGGAAGGACACGAGGCCAGTTTGGTTCAATGCTTGCAGACCCGAGAGAGCATTCTGCAAGTCGTCCAGTCGTCCAGTCGTCATGGTCTGCCCGAGTTCCTGGACTTTTCGCTTTTTCAGAAAACCGTTTGAGCGGAATCAGCAAGTTTGGACGCTTTTTTGGGCCAATCCACTTGATCGGAAGTGAGCCTTTGACCGGGGAAAGCCCAAAGTAAAGCAGGGGATGTGAGCTACCGGCAGACGTCCCCTCTTCTGAGGCCGCCTTGGACCTGGCCGCACGGGCCATGACGCTGCAGGCGCCTTAAGTTGAAACCCGACTCCGCAAGGCGCCAAAGTCTTCGCTGGATGGAACTCTATGAACAGTTGAGTCACTTGCTCAAAACCCAGTATTAAAATGGTCCCAGAACCATGCTTCAAGAATTAAGAAGGCGGACATCTGCAATTATTTCTGGCTGGGATTGTCCCTTACTAACCTTCATCTACCCGAATCGGTTTTGAGCACGTGGCTCAGTTGGGATGAACCGCCTCCCAAGTGGTGCAGGATTTCGTCCGTCAGTGATGGGGTAGGGTGAGGCGGGCACGTGAATTCGTGTTGCGGCAGATGTCATGTCAGCTCCAGTGTTCATGTTTGACACTGGGTCCTGCTTCCATCGTACCAGCGATGGGTCACATCAGTCAATCCCACAGACCGGCAAGGCTGGCCAGGGAAGTTTGGGTAGCCAAGGCCGAAGCTCAAAGAAGGCTCGACCAATGGAAAAGGCCCGAGCCCCAAGGGCAATGAGAGTGGAGAGTGGCCGTGGAAGTGCATGAAGGATTGATCATAGCCTTGTCTTGTGACCAAGCCATCAGTTGAATTGGCTTGTCACGCTCGAGACACCGGGTGGAACAGCTGCAGCTGGGTGGATTGGTTTGTCAAACATCACCGGGACCCGGGTGGAACACAAGGCGGCAGTCGATACCTTGTTCTGACTGCAAATCTCTTATGCATCTGGTGTTTGGTGGCGTTGACAGAGTTTCTTTTGTGTAGCTGGGCGCACTGCCATGGGGGACACTCATGTGTTGAGCCATGCCGGCCATCATGGCTTGATCCAACATATCTTGATTGGCACTACTTGGTTTGTAACAGTCATGCCGTGCCTCCTTTTTTGCTCAGAGAAGCAGAAAGGACAACGAGTTGTAGTGAGTGGTGAATTCGCATTCAATGGTCGCCATGCAGATCTTCATGAAGACGCTGACTGGCAAGACCATCACCCTGGATGTTGAGGCCAGCGACAGCATCGAGAACGTGAAGGCCAAGATTCAGGACCAGGACGGCATCCCGCCTGAGCAGCAGCGTTTGATCTTCGCAGGCAAGCAGCTTGAGGACGGCCGCACGCTTTCGGACTACAACATCAAACAAGAATCAACCCTGCACTTTATGCTGCCCATGAGGTGAGTGTTTTGTTTGTCCAGCCTGGATTTGTGTGCAGGTGATACGCAAATTAGTTGCACATATCCCTGCGGCAGGCTGGTCCGGAATTCGATTGCCTCCGAAAGGAGTGTCTTTGCAGCGTCAGCCCTACATGTAGCTGTTTCTGAAAAGGCTGACTGCTTTCTTTGTAGGCTTTGAACAACCCGAGCCTAACACCCTGCCATCTTGCAGCACTTGAACCATTGAAACCACCCTGCTTTAAACAAGCCCTGCAAGACATGTTTTGACGGCTTAGCTTGGTGGCAGTGGGGAATTGTACAGCGACGCTCTATCAGATCGACATCGATTTGACAGATCCACACCCCTTTCTGCAAAAAAGAACAGGTGCAGGGCTACGCTGTTTAGGAGCCGTCCTGTTGCTAATCCTTGGCCTTGAAGTTTGTGCGATATGGCCATGGGTCAAAATCCCGTACCCCAGTGAACATCCCAATCCCCACGACTAAAATAGACTAAAATGGGTGGTGCACCTACCCCAAAATGGCTCATTGGTTTTGACCCACAGCCATATTATGAAATGCATGAGAGTTCGACTTATCACCCAGGACGAAGCCGGCTGTCGCGTTACTGGCCGAAGCAGCGGGAGCTCTACTGGTCACTTGGCATTTGGAGACCCATTCAAGTGTTTGCTGCCTCGAAAACTTGCCCTCGAATTGAAGTTGCCGAGTGTGGCAGGTTCCGGTGCCAAGTACCTACAATGGTTCCACTTGGCTTGGCTTATTCAACATGTTTGACTCCTTGGCTTGGCGGGATTGAACTTCCGTAAACATTACATGCGCGATTCAGTCGCGATTCGCTGCGGCAGCGCCCATTGCTCAAAATTGGCGAGCGCAGGCATTCAGACGACTCGATCATTTGTTTGATGAGTAATATCCGCGCCTAAGTGCGGTGACGCAATGCAGTGCGGCTTTTTGTGTGAGTACTCGTTTTGTCATTGGTTTTCCATGAATCCTTTCAATACTTTGGCTCTTTTGGCCGTTGGTAATCCATCACTCCTTTCAGAAGCTTGGGCTTGGCTCTTTTTGCCATTGGTTTTCCATGAATGCGTTCAGTACTTGGGCTAAATGCCATTGGTTTTCCTCGCATGTATCTTACATCTCGATATAGTGCTGCGTGCACAGTTTTCTCAACGCACGAGGAATCACATGCATCACCACAGTGCAGCATCACGCTTCAATGACATGGCCAAGACACAACCTTCGGTGGCAGAACCTTTGGCTTGGATGCATTTCTTAAGGGTACCCCAACCGAAAGCGAGGTGTTTCTGGGCACATCAACAAGAGTTCTTGACCGGCCCGACTGCCCTGAGGTACGACCCCAGCATTGCGCCCGCAGCCTTCCACTTGGAGGACGAAGATTCCCCCGTTGTGGATCTTTTCGCTCAAAATCACCCTCCAAGCCCAGCATTCTGTTTGGTAATACAATTGTGGATCCATTCAAGTGACATTCTCCAAATCACCCTCCAACCCCAGTGTTGATTTTGGTAATTCCCCAGCATTATTTTTAGATATTTTAGTATATAATTATAACCACCAAACTCTGTCAAATGGACCCTGTTGCTTCAGCTTTCATTTTGCTGAATCCGGGGGGGAAGAAAGGGAGATTCTCTTTGCAAACACGCCGCGAGAAAGTTCGGATCCTCGCTAACCTTGTAGTTTTGTTGGGAGTTGTGCCCCTCGCAAACCTTTTACGCCTGGGAGTCTTGGAAGGGCAGAAGTTGGGTGCGGTTCTTGGCTTTGGGTTTTGGTGAAGTGGACCAGCCAAAACCCAAAGCCTTTTATAGGACGTCGAGAGGCTGGCGGAGGCCGAGCACATTGCAGCCGCTGCTGCGCCTTGCCCAGAGATCCCACATAATATATATACATATATATATATATATATTTATACACACATTATGTATCAAAGCTTTCACCGGATCATGGTCGCTGGAGGTGCTGCCTTGATGCTTCGCGCTTCAGGAGATTCGAGGATGTTAGTAACTATTTGGTTTTTTGACCGTGGTGGGGTGCAATCTATTTGGTGCGTAGCTGTTCCTCAGAAGAAGGTGTTTATTGAGTAAAGGGCGAATAGGAAGGTGATTTAGAGATATGAAGCGCCCGGACTTTGCTGTGACGCTGAGGCTGTTCCGGTTTCCAGTCCAAGCAGCACAGCCAACGGCAAGAATGGCAACACGCAGAAGACGATGCAGGAGCCGCGCAAAGTTATTGACCACTTCAGGGTGCACATGGTGGC
>CAUJNA010003606.1:47500-60000 GCA_963377175.1 Effrenium voratum
TTGGTGGGGTGTTGTTTCAAATGGAAACACTAACCCTGGTTGCAGGTTTCCTTGAAGGATGTTCCAAGGAGTCCAATGACAGCCCGCCGCTTCAGCCAGCTTTGACACAACAACCTATCTGGGGTCTCCTCGGCTTGAGGCAAGAGAAAGCGGACCGGCGGTGGCATTTGCCTTTGCAGGCCTGGTCGATAGGGCGGATGTCAACAACGTCGTTTGTTAAACTACAGACACGGAATTCTTTCCTGCTTGCTATGTGTTAGCATTTTCCTGTGCAAAAAGGTCAGTGTATTGTTGACCTGAAACAAAAACAACTAAGAGTCCCATAATAATAGTAATAATAATAATAATAATAATAATAATAATAATAATAATAATAAACAAAATAAGACACTGCTTGCACATGATCATGGTTTACCTAAGCTTATTCCAATCTTTGGCACTGTGCCGCAGAAGTGCGGCTGTTCGCTGCTTCTGCGAAAACGATGGCTACGGCAAGGGTTCCATGGGTGCCTTTGGCACGTTCCTTGGGTCGCGGAACGGGGTGAACAACTTCCAGGCTGAACCCGTTTTGCCACATGCGTCGCCTTCCGCCACATTGCCTTGCATGTGACTTCCGGTCAGCACCAGCCTTCGGCCTGCCCTTGTTCAAGTATGTCGCTCGTTGAGATGTTTGGGAAAAGATTCTGCAAGGGAATCTCCGGTGCAACAGGCTCATTCAGCTTGACCAGCCTTATTTCACCCTTCCTTTGTGAATCAACCGTTGGCGCAGACCAGATATTTAGAGCGCTAAATGTAGAGAGTTGAGACATATCCACATGTCCGGGAGGATGCCAAAAAATGACACCCCCCGAAGACCACTAACACGGTCCAAACCCGCAAAGTGACCGAAGTCCGAAACGGAACTCAGGAAGTAGATGACACCCCGGTTTACGACTAAAATCCGGTCCAAACCCACCATGGAAGTGACGCTTGGTGGTCCTTGTGGTCAAACAGATGAGTCACGTCCTCAAGACCCGGGGAAGTGAAGCCATGCGGACATCCGCCTTAATTCTCAAAGCATGGTTCCGGGTCGCCTATTTCAACACCGGGTTTTGATTCTGACTCAGATGGGGAACCCCCCCAGGTTTCGTTTCGGCGAAAACGTGGCGTGGCAGTGGCACCGGATCAGGATGCCGCTCGCCCCGGCTGCGCTGGTGGCCTTAGACCCTTGTCCAGAGGGGAGGCCCGGGGCTGAGTGATGTCCCACGGCCCAGTGGGGTGCGAGCCAACTTGCTCCCCCTTGAAAGTTCAACCTTTTTGTTGGGAAGGGTTCCGATTCCTTTAAAGTCAACCAAAACTTTATTGTCAAACAACCAAAAAAGGATGAAGAACCTGTTTTTGTCATGGAAATCCACTGGGCATCTGAGCGCTGGTGGTTTGGAACCTTTGCCTCGTTCCTTCGCTTTCAGATTGCAAGAAGATATGGGGGTTGATTCATATTCCTGCCCCGAGAATGACCATGGGTTTGTTTTTCCCGCTTGATGGGACATATCATTTTTTGGCCGGTGTCCAATGGTCAATGGTCATGTAAAGGACCGTGTGATCAACCCCCATATTGCAACGGTGCAGCTGACACATGTTGAGTTTTCTTTTCCCAGGACTTGCATTCACACGCGTCGATGCACACACACAATTCAGTTTGGCAAAGGCGTGTCCTAGAATCGGCTCCCCCCAAAGAAGTGGTGTCCTTCTTGGTTTGGCTTCAAGCCACAACCAAAAGGGGATAGAAAAGTATTCCTCAAGGAGCTGGTCTCGCTCCCCGCGGCATTTTCCACAAAGTTCCGTTCTTTGACCGCCAGGTAGACTTTCACCCAAGAAATTGTTTGGGGGAAACCCACCGGGTTTCAGTCCAGGGGGTCGAAACACACAAAAAACGCAGGAAACTCCGAAACTCAGGTTGCCCCTAATTGGTGGCTTAGATTGGTTTGGGGATTTGAACCCTGGCTCTTGCAGAAAAATAGATGGGAAACGCCTCCAAGCCACCCAATTAGTGGGAAACCGCGATGGGAGGTGACCCGTCCAATGCACCACTCTCCAAACCGCCTAATTCGAGGGCCGCCTCAACCACCACTCATCCAAACCACCCAATGAGAGGGAAGCAGGGTGCTCCAATTCACCACTGATCCAAACCGCCAATCAAAAGGGTTTGGTTACAGGACAATTTACAGGAAAAGGTCCCAAATCACCCCAAATCCGCTGTTTTCCAACGTAATTTCCGGTCGCCTCACTTTTTGAACCGATTCGAGGGAAGCGGAGAAACCCTCCGGCGCTTTGGCGAGGTGATCCCGGCGGAGGAGGCCACTGCCTGGGCCCAGTTCGCCGCTGCCAGGCCCAGGCGCGAGGAGAAAAAAAAATCGGTCGGGGCCGTGGGCTGGGCGCTGGGCGCTTGGAGTGCCACGTGTTTTGCGGTCTCGCGACCTGCGGGTTTCTCCGGACGTTCGGAGCGGGGTACCTTCCAGCTCCATTTTTTCCAGGGGCCCTTGATTTTTTTCGGGACACCATCCAAAAGCCCAGGGGAAACCGCCGGTTGTTGAAAAGAAAGAATGGTTGAAGAGAAGGGGGAAACAACCCCTAGACATGTGTTTTCTCATCAACTTGACCTGTTGGCCGGCGAGCTAGTTGACGATTCCCCCTTTCTCAAAGGTTGTCGCGAGGCTCAAGTCGCTGTCAAGATGCGCAGGTTGCACTCACACCTTTCCAAGCAGTTTTGCTAGAAGGCCGTCTTTTTTGAGGGCACACCCTAAAATGGCGGGTGTTCCTTTTGGAAAACACCACAGACCCAGGAGACGTACAGTTTGACACTCTTTGGGGTCAGGTTGACACCTGCAACTGTGAGGGATGTGGGAAGCGACAGACCCTAGAGGCACCCGGCAGAGCACGGAAAGAATAAAGCAGCAATCCTGTGGTGCAAATTTGCTCATAAATGATATAGCGCGGTTGCCTCGTATTAGACAGATGCCCCCTTGGTTGATCTTGACAGTTGCGATTGGACCAACCACTGGGTGCTTCTGGAAATAGAACTCGGAACCCACAAAGGCTACCCAGAGCCGGAGCCTCGGCCTTGCGCATGGCAGGCCGAGCACTATGCCGCTGCCCGTACCTGGCAACATGGAAGCCGAAGGATGGGGTTTGCCGGAGCATTTGTACTGCCCCAATGAGAACCCCGCATGAAGGGTGTCCCCTTTTAGTGCGCGCCGGGAACATACCCACCCGTGCGTTTTGTTGCCTGTCTGCGGTTTTTGTGATTGAATTATCAAGCAGTTTGACAAACGTGCATCTTTGTGGGTCTTTGAACATCCCGGTAACTAACTCATTTCAGAGTACAGCCGCGCATTTTTTGTTCTAGTCAGGACACATGGCAGTAAGACGATGTCTGGGCTGCCAGAAGCCGGGGCACCGGCTGGAAACATGTCCTATCCCAGTGGAACTTGAAATCCGCCGCCTTCGTGGGCTGGGTTGTTTGTAGTTTCGCTTGAGCGGGTGCACTTGAGCGGGTGTTCTTACCATTTGGCATGCGTGTGTGCAGTGCTGAGCGGGTGCACTCAGCGGGTGTTCTTGCCATTTGGCATGCGTGCGTGCAGCGCAAAGCACATGCACCTCAGCGGGTGTTCTTACCATTTGGCACGCGAGTGTGCAGTGCCGAGCGGGTGCACTTACGCGGGTGTTCTTACCATTTGGCGTTCTTGCGTGCAGCGTTGAGCGGGTGCTCTTGAGAGGGTCTTCTTACCATGTTGGCGGGGGTAAAGCCACTTCGACTTGCAGGTGGGTAAATACCCGGTACCTTTCAGTGGGGATTCATCACTTTTTGGAGGGGAACACCCCCCCTAATTATAGAACCGGGCCGGTTTATTCATATTATGGGTCAACATTGCCCTTCTCCAACATGGAATTGGACAGAGGGGTGTCCCAAAGGAAAACAAGTAGTTTTCAAATGCCCTGTCAGGCTTGACGGGGGCTGTTCAGGCGGTGCACCATCACAAAATTTGAACATGGGTCAAATTGAATTCCACGTCGATGGCTTGCTAGTGAAAACCGATCAGCTGGACTTTGTAGCCAATATTTGATTTTCAAGCTGCTTGGGGTTGCTGCATTGGGCAGGCATCAGGTCCCCTCAGAAGCTCGGCTGTTGCGTCTTTTTTGCCTGACATTGGCAGTCCAAGGCCTACATATCGTAAGTAGACAGATAAGAAACAAAGCATCCCATCGGTGCACGGTGCTTTGTAGTTGGCTTGCTTCCAAAATTAAGCGCATCCCGGCTACCGCAGCATTGGATCCCAAAGTATCTCAAAGGTGATCTTGCTTGAGCACACGGGTGTACCATTCATGGGGTGGCTCAAGCAGCCATCGCAGGAATGCTCTATGTGGGCAAGGGTGCGGCTTCATTACGCCAGGCAAGGTGCCAAACACCGGCAATGACTATTGAGTGCTGTCCATTGTGTGTGTGTGTGTGTTTGCGTGTCCGCCTATGCGTGTCTTTTGCGTTTCTGTGTTATTTGATGTTTGTGCCTGTGTCTTGGTGTCTTTGCTTGTGTGATTATGGGCGCAGTTTTGTTCGAGTATGTGTGTTTTGCAGTGCGCTTGGTGGATTTGTTTACATCATACATGGAGCCTTCCAAATGAAGCCCCCCCCATCTGCAACCAGTTGACTTAGAGCTTGAATGGTGCCGTTTGGCCTCAATTAGCTGCAATCTACATGCCAAACAATATTCGTAATATGTCGTGCTCGAATGCGAGCAAATTAGGCTTGTAGCTGGGTGATTCTATATGTTTGATTACAGGCTTTCATGGGCATGTTCAAGATAAAGACTGTTCGCGCCCTTTTGCTGCTTGGTTGATCAACTTGTGCCTTTAAAACAATCAATCGAGAACGAGTTGGGATTTGAAGGCAGATTTCTCTTGGAGCGGTTTTCTCTTGATGGCGCACATGAAGGCCTGCACAGACCACCTGCTGTTTTGCAGTAAGATAGCTACATGAGCTGGGCACGCGTAAGATGGGCCTTCGGAAGGAGACACAGGCTCGCACTTGTTGGCGTTGGGCACGCGAGGTGCTTTGTGACATGGACCCGGCATCAACCCTTCAAGCGCTGGAATGGGACATCGACAGGCGCGTGGTCTTCTAAGGCAGTGCGCAGTTGAAACTCCCGGTGCAGCACCTTTGTGTTCCTCTTGTGGGCGGGAGAAACCTCCTGGACAGCAAGCAAGAAGCATGTCTGCCATGTCCTTTTTGATGTGTTGCCTACTGAGCGCGAAGGAGCCACCAAGTGCAGTACCACGGGACGAAGCATTAGCAGTGCTTCCTTTCCAATGTCTTGTGGCGAGGGATCTCCAAACCAGGTGTAGCGTAGCTGTAGAATTTGAAGTCCCTGCCAACATGAACAAAACGGGCCGGTTCTATTCGCCCAAGGTCAAGCCGTGCTTGTTTTCTTTACATTTGCCTGTGCTAGCAACTTGCTTTGGGCAGCCATGTGATTCAGGAAGCTTCACAAGCGAGCCGTGTTAGTTGACTCTACAGAGGTCAGGCACCTCCCAAATGATCAATAAAAACAAAAACACATCTTCCCAAAAATAAGCTTTCACTATGGAATCCATACCACTATGGGGATATTTCATATTCGGTGTTGGGGACATATCTCCAAACATAAGCATTAAGCTCAGGTGAATCAGCGTGCCGGGAATCCTCCCGCACAGGGCCACGCTCGCTGAAACCCTCCACAAAACCGACAAATCGATTTACTTGGCCACGGAACGCGGTAAACATATGCATTCGTATCTAAAACAAAGCGATTCTTCCCGTATCCAACAAATTAGATGATCGAAAGGACAGGAGTACCAAATAGATTTCATATCTAGTTTTTGGTGCCGCATCCCAAAAACAAGTGTGTTTGTTGAAATTTGTTTCTATTTTGGTATCTATCCGAATCAACACGTATTTGGTTCATGTCATGTTTAACTCTATGCTTTGAGCGGCGTTCTTTTTAGCTTCGCTGGCGCCTGGTGTCGAGCACGAGTGGCGCTGCATCAGCGTTGCATGCGCTGTGGCCAAGGCACAATCAGCGCTTCACGCATTTGCGCCGGCATGAAAAGCACGCTCACGCGCATCGCTCGGAGCACGGCGTGCGGGCGAGGCATTTTCCGATTGCAGTTTACGTATTTGGTCGTTTCTAAAAATTGGTGATCACGTAGTATCTGAAAGCCTAGAAGTCTAAAACATGTGCAAGAATATTGATTCTGAGCGTATCTATTCTTGGAGCATCCGTATCTATCCGTATCTATTCCTTAAGAAACCGCGCGTATCTATCCATCTACGTTGCTCCCGTTGCAGATAGTGTACCTGGAATGAACAATAGATACTGTTTGTTTCGTCCAATTGAGGTCTCTCCGGAATGGCTTTGAACAACATAAATCAATGATATGTTTTTGAATTGGTGTATTGGCTTTGTGTTGGTCTGAAAGGGACCCCTAATGTTCGGGTTGATACCTGAGGGAAATCACTCAGTAATGGTTTGGGAATTTTGGAAGCACATTCATTGTTTGAATATTTTGGGGGAACCTGCATTTCTTGGAAGCAGGGATTAGTATGTACATATTAGGTTGATGTGTCTATGTCTGCTTACCACCATCCGCTGTTCCCTATATAACGCCATACGATTTAGTGATTCGGCGGGGCGCGCCCTAGATGTTTTGTTTTGCAAAAGCAAAGCCGTGTGGTAAGCCATCGGATTGAGCAGTGAGAACGCGAAGGGGATCATGCCTTCGCGCCCAGGTTTCTGTTAACTTGGGCATCTCGTGTGCGTTTTCCGTTTTGGTGAATGGTGGCCAAACGTGTTCAATAAAGGAAAGGTTGCACGCCTGGCGGCTCACGGGGCTCACGGCTCACTTTTTTTGCGGCGGTTCCTGCAGCTCGAATCTGGGGCCAAGCTGGCTTGTTCCTATCCAGATTCGTTGCGTAGACAACCCCTGGGAAGCCGGCGCAAGAGCTAGGTCCCCCAGTAGCCCCTGTTTTGGGGTTTTGGGTTCCCTTACTAAAAGAGACTACAGAAAAAAATCGGGCACCCTTATTCTAACCTCTCGAATCTGGACCTAGGAAATGCTTTTGGATTATTGGCTTTGTGTTGGTTCTGAAGGGATCCCTGAAAGGGAATAGTGTACAAACCATTGCTGCGCTTCTCCTTCGTGCCGCTTCCTTGGAGTGCTTCGAGCGCAGGCTCGAGGACACCCGCGCGGCGCAGTTCAAGTCTCCGGCCAACAGGCGCCGGGTGTCAGGCGCTGCCCTCGTCTTTCAATTTCAATATAGACTGCTATTGGGTTGGATCTTTAGACTTTAACTTTTGGGTTGAAATCATTTGGTGTTTTCCACTCAACCCCCAAAAAGTGATTCACTTTTTGCAGGGGGGTCAACAGCAACCAAGAAAGGGGGCTGGGGTAGACGTAGGATACATTTTACATTTTACCAGTGACTCAAAGTGAAGCAAACAATAACATGTACATTCTGTATATTTGGGCCGAACTCCAATCATGTAGACACCGCGCTCCATTTTGTTCCAAAGCAATAGTTGACACTGGCCATCTTTCGGTGTCTTCCTTCAGCACCAGCAAAGTATGAAGTCTCACCGGTGTATCCAAGTCATGTCCTTTGCGGGGTCTTCGAGTTGGCATGAAGCGAACATGTGCGCTATTCTCCTAGGCTTCCAAGGACGTGTGGCAAGCTGTGCAAAGCAGATAGCTCCAACATTGCTTGTGGCGACCCTGCCAGGACTGTCCACCTGTTTGCCAAGCTTGGGTCAAGCCTTTGCTTTGGCGTGCTCAAATATTATCAAATATCAAGTATTTGTTCATGGTAGTGGGCAGTAAGCACAAGGGGCCGGTTTGAACAGTCACTCCAACTGCCACATGTTGACATTTTGGTTTGAACTGGTTGTGTCAGCGTGTATTTTTGTTGTGAACGCTCTGTGTCCTCTACCACGAAAATCCATTTAAGTGCTATGTGCATAGAAGCAAAGAACAACTGCGTTCTGTTTGGTTGTCACTGCTGACCCGGGCGCAGGCTGAAACTGGACTTGGCCTCCGTTTCTCGGCTTCGGCCTCTTGGCGGGCAGTGGCCAGTCCGCCCGGATTCATGAGGTTGACCCCAGGAATTGCATGGGGCAGACAGAGGGACCTGGTGGGAAGTAACTGAAGATGCAGGGTGTGTGTGTGTGGCGTGTTTGGCATTGAAGCAGATCTACGGGGCCGCTTAGCGTATTTCTTCGTTCGTTGCAGGAGAATTGGTTTGACTGCTTGTTCTTGGGCCAACTTGCGTACAGGAATTTTGCCTGCTGCTATGTCGTGTCACGAACAAAATGTGCAGAGCGACCAGTATCACCGGTACTGGGAAGAGAGCTGAATGAATGGACATTGGTTTACAGCTAGGGCCCCCAACTGCGTGGGTTCATGGTGTTTTCTCGTTTCAAGTCCCAAAAGAGCGCTGGGTTTCAGGTTACCCTTAATTGGTTTGGGGATTTGAACACCTGCGTCTCTCCAAGGGGGCAGAACCACCAACCTCCAAACCAATTTGCGAGGAGCTGGCCGAGGTTTGCGTGTGCATGCGTGGGTGGGTGCGTGCGTGGGTGGGTGTTTTTGTGCGTGCGTTTTAATATTAGACACATATGGCTGTGGGTCAAAGCCAATGGTACCATTTTGGGAGAGGTGGACGACCCATTTCAGTCTATTTTGGTGGGGATTGGGCTGTTCACTGGGGGTAGCGGGGGTTGACCCATGGCCAAATGTGTAATTCCTGGTCGGCACTCAAGCAATCAGCGGTAGTGGTCCCAAGTGCAGCGCTTGCTTGGACCTTCTTGGACGAGAAATTGGTGTTGTTGATGCTGTCAGGAAGCCATGTAATGCCAACAAGCTTGCCAAGAAATGACTGGCTTGGACACTTAGAAAGCTGAAAGGGATTGATTGTTTTGCATAACTGCAAGCGTTTCCTGAAAGATCTGGCGAGTTGCAATCACCAAGGGGGCGACCCTTGTAAGCCACCAAAGGAACTACAGAGCCCATTTGAGCAGCGTGTTTCACCAGTTGCGGCGGCACAAGTTGAGCATATCGCCGAGGAAGGGGGCATCAAGGTTGGGTACGGGAGCGGAGACCACAAATCGGGAATTGCTGCGGAGGCCGGGAATTGCTATGGGAGTGTCTCAAAGATAGTCGACGCCGTCCTGCCATTTGTTTTGTGTATCGGCAACAGCTCCCTGGTGGTTCATTGCAAACTTGGGCAGACGAAACTCCAAGCAAACACCGGATTTGGGAGCTGGTCATCAGCCATCTCTGGTTTTCATGCAGCCAGCCACACCCCCAAACTCTTTTATTGTTGGGCAAGTTCCTTTTTGACGGATGGTCTCCAGCTGCAAAGCAACAAGCCGATGGGTTGCAGTGATTCCATGAGGTTCAATTGCAGGCTTAAAATCGTCGGACCTGGAAAAGACGCGAAACCGTGGGCTGGTTGTGAGCAGGGGCTGATGCAAATGGCTGGAGTCAAGTGTTCTCGCTGCGCAGGCGGAACATGATGGAATCAGCACCGCCCTCGGCAGCGACTATACTTGTCAACGCTGTCCCGAGTGGGACTTGTGACGCCCACGCTTCGCCTCCAAGTTTAACCGTCCGAGGTTGTGGCAAAGCACCAACTGCCCGAGTGGCTCGTTTTCACCTCTCTACCCGCTCGGCACTTGGCAAAGGCTCGCTTGGCACATGCCCGGCCTGTCAGGTGTGTGACACCACGGGGAACCACCACGTCAACCAGTCGAATTGTCTTGCAAATATTTTGCTCGGACACATGATCAATATGTTGATGCTGTTGCTGTTGCTGTTGCTGTTGCTGTTGTTGCTGCTGATGCAACTGCTGCTGCTGCTGCTGCTGCTGCTGCTGCTGCTGTTGTTGTTGTTGTTGTTGTTGTTGTTGTTGTTGTTGTTGTTGTTGTTGTTGTTGTTGTTGTTGTTGTTGTTGTCGTTGTTGTTGTTGTTGTTGTTGTTGTTGTTGTTGTTGTTGTTGTTGTTGTTGTTGTTGTTGTTGTTGTTGTTGTGTTGTGTTGTTGTTGTGTTGCTGTTGTGTTGCTGTTGTGTTGCTGTTGTGTTGCTGTTGCTTTGCTGTTGCTGTTGCTGTTGCTGTTGCTGTTGCTGTTGCTGCTGCTGCTGTTGCTGTTGTGTTGTGTTGTGTGTGTGCTGTTGCTGTTGCTGTTGCTGTGTGTGTTGTTGTTGTTGTTGTTGTTGTTGTTGTTGTTGTTGTTGTTGTTGTTGTTGTTGTGGTTGTGGTTGTGGTTGGTGGTTGTGTTGTGTTGTTTGTCGTTGTCGTTGTCGTTGTCGTTGTCGTTGTCGTTGTCGTTGTCGTTGTTGTTGTTGTTGTTGTTGTTGTTGTTGTTGTTGTTGTTGTTGTTGTTGTTGTTGTTGTTGTTGTTGTTGTTGTTGTTGTTGTTGTTGTTGTTGTTGTTGTTGTTGTTGTTGTTGTTGTTGTTGTTGTTGTTGTGTTGTTGTTGTGTTGTTGTTGTTGTTGTTGTTGTTGTTGTTGTTGTTGTTGTTGTTGTTGTTGTTGTTGTTGTTGTTGTTGTTGTTGTTGTTGTTGTTGGTGTTGGTGTTGGTGTTGGTGTTGGTGTTGGTGTTGGTGTTGTTGTGGTTGTTGTCGTTGGTGGTTGTTGTTGTTCCTCCCGAAGCGAGATAACGCCGCGCTCTGCATCGTCACAAAATACTGCAAATCGCAGTGCTTTTCAGCTTCGCACGCAAAAAACACCAGTATTTGCAGCGTTCTGGCGCTTCCCGTTTCTCCCGTGCAGCACGCGCTGAAAACATCGCAAATACCTGCAGTTTCTCATCTCGGGCGCGGAAAACATCGCAAATACCAGTGTTTTGTTGCGTCACTTGCGCAAAATACTGTTAGTTACACATCAGCACGGCGCACATGCCTGGCACATGATAAGCACGCTCACGTGAACTGTGTCAGATCTGACATCCGCTCAGCACGGTATCCACGCCTACCACCTGGTAAGAACACCCGCTCACGTACTGTATCCACACCTACCACCTAATAAGAACACCGGCTCACGTGCACCCGCTCAGCACTGCATCCACGCCTACCACCTAATAAGAACACCCGCTCACGTGCACCCGCTCAGCAGTGCATCCACGCCTACTACCTAATAAGAACACCCGCTCACGTGCACCCGCTCAGCACGGTATCCACGCCTACCACCTAATAAGAACACCCGCTCAGGTGCGCCCGCTCAGCACGGTATCCACGCCTACCACCTAATAGGAACACCCGCTCACGTGCACCCGCTCAGCACTGCATCCACGCCTACCACCTAATAAGAACACCCGCTCACGTGCACCCGCTCAGCACTGCAACCACGCCTACCACCTAATAAGAACACCCGCTCACGTGCACCCGCTCAGCACTGCATCCACGCCTACGACCTAATAAGAACACCCGCTCACGTGCACCCGCTCAGCACGGTATCCACGCCTACCACCTAATAAGAACACCCGCTCACGTGCACCCGCTCAGCACGGTATCCACGCCTACCACCTAATAAGAACACCCGCTCACGTGCACCCGCTCAGCACTGCATCAACGCCTACCACCTAATAAGAACACCCGCTCACGTGCACCCTCTCAGAACTGTATCCATGCCTACCACCTAATAAGAACACCCGCTCACGAGCACCAGCTCAGCACGGTATCCACGCCTCCTACCACCTATGCGCCCGCTCAGCACGCATCCAAGAACACCCGCTCACGTGCACCCGCTGCACCCACGCTCTGCATCCACGCCTACCACCTAATAAGAACACCCGCTCACGTGCACCCTCTCAGCACTGTATCCACGCCTACCACCTAATAAGAACACCCGCTCACGTGCACCCGCTCAGTACGGTATCCACGCCTACCACCTAATAAGAACACCCGCTCACGTGCACCCGCTCAGCACTGCATCCACGCCTACTACCTAATAAGAACACTCGCTCACGTGCACCCGCTCCACGGTATCCACGCCTACCACCTAATAGAACACCCGCTCACGTGCACCCGCTCAGCACGGTATCCACGCCTACCACCTAATAAGAACACCCGCTCACGTGCACCCGCTCAGCACTGCATCCACGCCTACCACCTATAAGAACACCGCTCACGTAGCACGACGCCTACCACCTAATAAGAACACCGCTCACGTGCACCCGCTCAGCACTGCATCCACGCCTACCACCTAATAAGAACACCCGCTCACGTGCACCCGCTCAGCACGGTATCCACGCCTACACCTAATAAGAACACCCGCTCACGTGCACCCGCTCAGCACGGTGCATTTGCTTGAAGTGGCTTCCCCTTGGTTGAAACGTTTTTGCAAGGGTTGAAGAAGAGCAATCTTTTTGTTTGTGACAAAGTGTGGCAAGACACATGTGCTGAGGTGGACATGTCATCCCTTGACCAAACC
>CAUJNA010003606.1:62500-107500 GCA_963377175.1 Effrenium voratum
AGGCTTTTTTGGTCTGACGATGAGCGATTCTCCAGCCAGTTCTCGCCAAAGTCGTTTGCAGAGAACCTTGGCCTCACGAGAGGAGACCAAAGAGAAGATGGGTTGTACGTTGCAGAATTTTGGGGTTCGGATTGCGGGATCTTGGGGGTTTTGGGGGTTTTGGGTTTGGGATTCTGGGGTTGTGGGATGTTTTGGGCTTTGGGTTTTTTTGTTGGCTCAGGAAGACCAGATTCAAGCCGTTCTCCAAGTACCCCCCGGTGCTCAAGGACAACTCGCTCTTGGCTGTTGGCTGTTGGCCGAACAGCATGTGGGTTCGAATGAAATTTGGGGCTCGACATCCGCATGCGGCTTCCGAAGCCAGGACATCAGCATGTGGATTCCAGCTGACTTTGTTGACAACGACCTCTTCGAAATGATCCGTGATGAGGGCGGCGATCAGGCACGGCTTGTGCGCGACAAAGAACTTGGACCAGTTGGTTTGCCTCAAAAGAGGAGACCCTAATGGGTGGCTTTCCTTTGGTTTCCCTTTCAATGAGCCTGCCAAAAATTGGCCACGAAAAGAGACGCATAGGGACCCGTGTGTGAGGTTGAAAAGGTGGATTTGATGGACGAGTTCACGCACCCGAAGACAGGCCTGACCTGGTGGAAGACCATCAGTTCAGCTTCATTTCTTTTTCTCCCGAGCCGTTTCGAAGATTTGCACTTGATCGCGCTGGTGTTTCATGTCATTTTCAATGTGTTGCCTGAGAGCACAGAGGAAAACACAAACGAGAAACCCAAAGCTGCACTCCGCGTCCCTTCAGCGCCAACATGCACTCCAACATCATGTCGCGCTCCCTCTTCTTTTGGCAGGCAAGACATCCAAGATGTTCCGGGTGACCTGGCGAGACATGTCCCGAACTTTGACCAACGAGGAGGTGAATGCCAAGCACGAGAAGGTCTTGGGCCGTCCCTCGCTCGGTTTGGCATGTGCCCCCAGCCAACATGGGTTTCGAAGTAAACGGGGGTGCCGCCCTGGGTGCCTAAATCTTTTTTCCCCAACAGCTGGAAGCTATGGGGTCCTTGCCCAGGTAGGCTTTGGGGTGGTCCGGGGAAGCTTTCAGGGAGGGTTCAAAAGGAGTTCCGGGGCTGTTGTGGCTCGCACCTAGGCTGTTTTTGGTTTTCCGCTTTTTCTGAAAGCAAGTTCTGAAGGCTTGTTCAAGAACATCCCCGTGAAGTTCAATCGTTGGACCAGCCCCAATCGGTAAAACTCTACGCATTTCCGATCCCCCCAAAAGGTTCCCAATTAAAGCTCATACTCCTCAATGGGTGTGCCGAGAATTGCAATGGTGGGTTTATTTTTGTTTCACTGTGACAGCATCCACAAAGCAGTCTCCAAACGCAAATGGCGGACATAGACAGCATTTACAGATGGAATAACCATCCCTGTATATATATATATATATATATGTATTGCATATACGTGCCTATTCCCGAATCATTGAAAGTGAAGAGTCATGGCAGGTTTTGCTCGTTTCCGACTTGGAAAATGGGGATATGACATACCAACCTTGAGAGTGTGCTTACGTGGCAGGTTCTACTCATGGACAGTTCTGTTACCATCGCGAAGCGCTTGAGGCTTGGTGGAGGAGTTGCAGGTGGAGCTGCGTTAGCGACGTAGCAACGGAGCCAATGATGCCCGAGAGTAGAGTTTTCCGCGTGTTTGGTGAAAAGCAAAGATGGGCTATTTGTGCTAGCGCCCGGGATAACGGCCCCACATTCTTGCCGCATTGTGTTGGGTTGAGGGATGGGGTGGGGTGGAGTGGGGTGGGGTGGGGTGGGGTGGGGTAGGGTGGGGTGGGGTGGGGTGGGGTGGGTGGGAGGGGGGGGGGGGGGTAGGGGAGTAGGGGGGTAATTTCAACCCGCTGTACTTTGTGTGCTGCCCAATGACAATGTAGTGCTTGCTTTGTGCTTGGTTCTCTTGTTACGCAAATTTCCTCTGAATCTTGAGTCCCGTCCCAACCTTGCGCTGTGGTTTCAGGTTCACCCGGATTGCTGCGACCAGTTTGTGTTTGCTTGGGCGAGCCTGCTCTTGAGGTGACCTTGTCCATTTTGTGGCAGATCAGCGCCGGTCAGCGCCCGTGGCCTTCATTCGACGTCTTGTCTTTGTCTTTGCCGTTTCCGTGGTCGTGTTGGCGGTCCACTTTGCGTGACGTCGAGGAAACGCACTCGCGGTCTGTCCGGGTGTCTCTGGCGGGGCGCGCTGTTTGTGTTGTCTCTGACGCTTGCTTACGCGTGTTCAGTTTCCCCGCAACAGAACGTTGTGTTTTGAAGCTCCCTCTCCGCGAAAAGAACAAATGCAAGAACTATGAGGTGTGAAAGCCCACGCACCAAAAAGACACCTGGCATTTTCAAGGTCCCTCCCAAGAAGACACATGAACAACAATTTAGAGGTGCAATTTCCACTCCGAAAATAAAACAAAAAGAAACGTATGAGCTTTGAGGGTTCCCTGAAACAGAATCAGCCAACTTTAATCTGCTATCTGATAATCAGGAAGTATAACGGGTCAGCTGGCAAGGGAAAGAACAGATCTTCGGCTTGACTTGCGCAAAGCAGTGATCTTTGTTTGGCATTCGTTGGGTGGAACTTGAACACGTGCAGATGAGTTGTCTTCAGGCCATCTCAGAATAGGCTGGAAGGAAGACCCTTCAGCCCAGCTCGTTGAAGCCGGGTGGGCTGTCGGCGCCACATTTTCGGCCGGGGATTTTCCACACGTCCTGGGCATCTTCGGTGGCCAACGGCAAGCGGCCGGTGTGCATTAGGCTCGAGTGGATGTGCTGAGAAAAGCCGGCGCCCGACTTTGTCTTTGTGACCAACCCCCAACAGCCCACAGGTCTAGGGTCCAGGGCTGACATGCCTTGTGAAAGAGCACAATTCCTTCAATGCAAAGAAGAACGATTTGGTGAGGTCATGTTTCAAATTGGTTTGACCCACTTTTGGCGCTCTCGAAGACAACATAAAATCGAAATCGACCGCTTGAGCTCACCATATCCCTTGCGAGGCGCTTCGAGTTTTGACCAAGGTCCGTTTTGTTGAAGCCATGACACGCCCCACCCGCTCGCCCAGCGAGTCAAGGAGTCTTAACCCTGAACCCCTGGTTCTTTAGTGGGAGATGCTGGTTGGTATTGGCTGCGCGCACCCAGCCTGTCCCACACACACACACACACATCAAACACGTACACACATACATACATATATATATAGTTCCATTATATATATATATATATATATATCATATACATATATATATATATACACATTTCAGCAGTGGTGCTTGGCTCGACCTAACCCCGCCTGGATGTTCAACCAAACTTAGTGGGTTGGTTCTTCGACGAAGCAAATCCCGCGATGCGTTCCCGAGACCTGTCCTGGAACGTGGTGACCAGTGTGGCGGATGTGCTGCGATTGCTGGACTTTGGCCGGGGACCCCGCGCTAAGTGCTTTGTTTGAAGGAAAGCCAAAAGGAAACCAACCGTTTTGGGAGGTTTGACAGGCAATCAAAAGGACATGGACCATTTTGGGGTTGGTTTGATGGAGAACCAAAAGGAGACCAACCATTTTGGAGTTGTTTTAATGGAAGTGGAAGATCCAAAGAAAACAAAAACAAGGGCGCCAACCATTTTGGCAAAACGAACCAGCGGATTGTTTTCACTGAAAGCAACCCAACCATGTTGCAAAATCTCACTGAAACCAGTTTAACCATTCCACGAGTTTGGGACGTGACTATGGCGCTGGGCTCTTTTTCCCCTGTCCCTTCGCTGCGAATGCGACATGTGGGGTTGTTCAAAGTGAGGTGCGCAGGGCCACGGGAGGTCCACCATTTTGAAAGCCTGACGTTTGTTGGTGTGTGCGTGTCTGAAATTTCGTTTAATTCCTTGGCTAGAGCAAACTGCTGGGAGTTCCTACAGTTTCGACATGGGTTGAGTTCAGGATGCTTTTTCGCGTGGGGCCACAGTTTTGCCCATCTTGAATCTTGCTTGCTCAACTTTCTATGGATATGACCACTGCGCCACGGAATCCAAATTCAAAAGGGATGCCATGGAAGCCCCCGTTCGAAAGAGTTGGGCTTCTCTGAACATACCTTTTTAGCCAGGAACCCCAAAACGGGTTTGGTTTCCCACCAACAGCGAGCAGCACCCCAGGGGTCTCCAAGCAAAGATCTCTGCGAGCCGCCCCATGGGAAGGCCACAAGATGCGCGCGGTGGCGCGGACCAACATGAACGCGGCCTCGTCGCGGTCCCATGGCATGGCCACCTTCCAGATCGAGCAGCTGATCCCGGGCCGGGATGACATGAGGAGAAGGCGGAGGGAAAGTGAGAGAGCCACGTGCGGAGTCACACCCGATTCTCCGATTAGGGGGGTGTTCCCTCCAAAAGTGGTCTGAATCCCCACTAAAAGGAATTGGACACCCCCCAATTAAAATCAACCAGGGGTTCTGCTTCATCCGGGGTTAACATTAGCAAGGGGTGAAAGGATTCCCCTCTCCGAGGCAGCGGAACAGCGGACAGGGGAAGGCTTAGGCAAAACGATGAGCCACGTCCTTAAAACCGATTCGGGTAGTTGAAGGTAGATGAAGGGACAATCGCAACCATAAATAGGCGGCCGCATGGTTCGTAGACCATTTTAGTACCGGGTTTTGATTATGACTCAGATGGATGAGGCAAACTCGCAAGACATTCTTTTAGCCCATGCGAGTCCACAATCAACACAATCAAAACCCGGTTAGATGAAGGTTGGCAAGGGGTCCCAGCCAGAAGCAGGTGGGGAGATCCGCCCTTTCATTTCCAGAAAGATGGATTGGGGTAGCACAATTACAAACAAACACGAGCGGCTTTGATTGTGACCCATGTCTAGTTTGCCCATTTCTTTGCGATGCTCGGATGGATTGCCAAATCGGCGGTCATTGTGTGTTCTCAGATGCTTGAGGGTCATTCGCTGATTTTGGGGTCTGCAAAAACAGCTTTTGGGTTTGTTGCTTGCCCATCAACAGCTTGCGAAAAACGTTGTTTTCGGGATTCAGAAATGCCGAGGGACCGAAGCATGTCAAAGCCCGAATCCCGCCGTGAGCAGCGTGCTAGCATGCCGAAGTGCTCAAGGGCAGGGCACTTGTGAACCTAACAACTGCTCAGATTCCAAGACCCTCCTGAGGGTGTGTGTGTGTGTGTGTGTGCTTTTTGAGACCCTTTTTGGGGTTGCACGGGGAAAGCCTGCACTTTCTGTTCCCTCTTCCCCAGGCGTGCGCAGCTGCAGACCGTGGACCTGGCTGGGGCTGCGCGCATGGATCAGATTGGGGACAGCGAGGCCCCGGGATCCGGATCCGTTTCGGCCGATGGAGCGAGCCATGTTTGTCCCTTGGGGTTCCCGTGTTTCCAGTTTGGGGGGTTCCGGTTGTCCGGTTCCGGTTCTCCGCAAGTTTGAGTTTCACTCTGGGAAAGTTTGTTTTTGACAAAAGTGGGAAAGCGGGATATGCGACCACAAAGTATGCTAACTTTGCTTTGGGTAGTGCTTTGCGTGTGGTTGCCCCTCCTCCCTGGGGGTCTTCAGTGCTTGTCGCATGTGGGCCTCAATCGGAGAATGCGTCATTTGGAAGGTTGAGGGCACGTTTGGGGTTCTATAGTTTCCATGTTCGGGTTTGGCTTCTTTTGAGGCGTTTAAAAGGGATACCAAATGTAAAAAGATGATTCCACCAAGTACACCAAGTAGAGTCAACCCCCTTTGCAGGGCTCCTTACTAGACGGTTTGGATGTGGGGGGGAGACTTAGTTTAAATTGAACAAATATTGTTGTTCTACTGTCTTCAGAGCTTGCTTTACTTTCTGTAAGTCTAAACTTTTTTTTTCTTTTGGCCCGTTTGGTGATATGACGGGCCACATGTTTGCAACTTCTCTTTTGGCAATAGCCGCGTGTGAATCCTCCATAGGCCTGGCTATAATTTCGGTGATGTGCTTTCTCTGGCTTCGACCTGTTCCCCCTGGTTGATCCTTTATTTTTGGCACTCTTGGGTACCCTCCCACCTAACATGGAACTGCAAAACGGCCCTTTCCAAGGGGAGCGCCGTCTTTCTACCGGGCCCTTGTTGCACAACCCCACGTTAGCTGGTGGGAGGGTGCTGTTTCAACGTCCAGAAAATCCAGGCAAGCCGCATCCGCGCTCTCAGCTTTGGGCTCAAGCTGGGCCGCGTGCGCGGCCGCAGAGTTGTCCTCTGCGAGGCGCAGCGAAAGTCCACCTCGTGGCTTCTGAAGTCAGGGTGCCAAAGTGTCGATGGCTCGCAGGCGATTTTCATAGGTGGTTCGCAGGCTATTTTTCGGGTGTGTCCTTTTTTGGGGGGGCAGTTCTTTTGTGGGTTTAAAGGGCCACAAACACCAGTTTTGGGGGGTCCAACCTTAAAAAGACGCACCCGTTTGGTTTACCAGGGCTGCTTGAAAGTGGAGAAGGGGCTGGGCGGGGGGGGCACTGGGTTGAGTCTGGCAAGTTGGGGGCCCCAAGAGCTTTGCGCAGCGCACTGGAGCTTCGGTTGTCAGCTTCAGCTGGCAAGTTTCACGATGGGCAGAGATTCATTCGGGCCACATCCTCAAAACCCGGGTAGATGACGCTTAGTAAGGGGCAATCCCAACCATAAATAGCTGCGGATATCCGCCTTCTTAGCTCTTTACATGGTTCTGGGTAGACCATTATAATACCGGCTTCTCGAATCTGCTGTTTTAGTTAAACCTACATGGCTTCTCCAAGTAAGGGGCCCTACCCCCATTTTGCGTCTGGCTTGGCTAAAAAATGGGAAAACACGAGCACGCGAGAGGCCGATGGAGAAGTCCTCCTCAGCGCCGGTGCTCACTCAAGAGGCGGATTTCGGCGACCAACTTGCCAAATAGGTACCCAAATGGAACCCTGGCAAATGGAAAGAAGGACTAAAAGCCGCGGCCCCCTGGTGGTTTTATTTTGACCCACAATCAAGTGGGAAACCACTCATGGGAGCCGTTTTTTGGTAAATGCTCACACCCCTGTTTGGGTTTGTTTCCCTTTTGAGGGAAAAGGGAAATCACTCATGGGGGTGGACGTAAACAGTTTGTGGCCGGAGGTTTGGGGCTGTGAGGCTCGGTGTCTATGGATTCCCACGACAAGTCATTTTCGCTGCATGTCTTGGCTGTGGCTCAGTTGAGGTTGCTCCAAATCATGGCCCAGCTTAATTTAGGAAGCCAACAGGGAAACCTGCCCTTGTCCAAGTTTGACATGACACCCATTTTGGTACGTGAGCCCTCCCGCAACGCAAAGCCTAGCCTCCGCTGGCAGGACTATGCAGTGCCCTGCCACGGCGTTGGTCCGCGCCCAAAGAAGCGCGACTTTTCCGGGTGTTTGGGAGCCTCAGGTTTGAGCAGACCCAGTTCCGCGCTCTGAGGTGACACCGGGCATCCGAAGCGGGTGACGCATGGAGCCTTTTCCAAGGACCCGAGCTGAAGCCGTGCAAAAGAGGCAGCCGTGAACTCACTCATGGCCAGCATGCTTTGAGCCCGGGAGGACACTGGCGGCTATTCCAGCCGCATCAACCAGATCATGCGAGCTGCCAACAAAGCTCCAGGCCCTGGGAAGTATGTTGGCCATGAGGACTGCATCCGTTTTTTGTTTTTGTTGTTTTTCTCCCCGGAATCTGCCTGGTGTTTTTTGCCACCTCTGTTTTTGGATCCTTATTGGCCACCTCGAAATACGCGGGACAACTCATGCCTCTTTTGCACTGAGAGCTCGTTGGAGTCCAGTGCAGGAATGGGGCACCTTGAGAACCATCTGCCTGTGAATTCCAAAGGGGAGAACCTCGAACTTGGTGGACATCCATCCCCTTGTTGGTTTCGTGTCCGAGCTGAAATTCAGACACCTCT
The DNA here is from genome assembly GCA_963377175.1 of Effrenium voratum. Classification (NCBI taxonomy): domain Eukaryota; class Dinophyceae; order Suessiales; family Symbiodiniaceae; genus Effrenium; species Effrenium voratum. Next base: position 70,408 of record CAUJNA010003606.1, read on the forward strand.
ATTCATGGAAAAGAAACCCATCAATCCGTGGGGTGCTCGCAGGACTGGAGGCTCAATGGCGGCGGCAAGTTCTCCAAGATGGAGCCCGGGGGGCCAAAGCGGAAGGCCCAGTGGCCCGTGGAGAAATACAACGAGACCGAGCTTATGAAGCTTCTGTGGTTTCAGCTGCTCTCGCCTCCGTCAGGTCAGACATGTCTGGATCAGCCAACACAAGGGTAACGCGGCTTCATAGATCAGTGGTTCGGGTCTGGCCGGGCTCTTGACGTTCCAGTGGACTCATTCATCTACCATAGGACGCACTTGGACGGAAGAAAAATCTGCCTCCGCTGCAGGGCCTTGTGTCGCATGGAAGGGTCTTGAAAGGCTCCCGCTTGGGACCTTCGGCTCATCCTTGATGGCTGTGTCCTTGTGGTTTCCCCCTTCAAACACCCGCAAAGAAGGGCGTTCCGAGTATTGGAGGGGTTGCCAGAGCAAGTTGGCAGGTGTGCCGGCAATTCATGTCAAGTGTGTTTCTACAGATCCTTTCCTTGCACCGAGTTTTCTTGTCCACACCAGCTCTGCAAGGCATGCTAGAGTCTTTGCACCAACCCCACCACCAGCGCCGTTTTTCCATGTTAGCTGTCGTTCTATCTCTGAGCCATCCGCATGCCCTCACGAAGCAAGTTGGCGTTCGACAGGAGCGCAGCTTCAAGCCTATGCACAAGAATCCGGATCCCACCACCTACGAGCGGAAGGCGGGAGGTTTGCGGTTTGCCGTCTGCGCGCGAGTGATTCTGCGCGGGAAGTACGCCCTTGGTCAAAGACAGTCGTACATTTGGAACACTGTGCCCCCTTTTGCCAAAGATCTCGTCTTCCTCCCATGACATGTTTTTCTGGATAGCGCCCCGCTATCTGCGCCTGGCAGGATTTCTTTCAGTACCCGTGCAACAAGAGCAAGGCGCGGCAAGCACAGGCACCAGCTTGGCGTGAGCAAAACTCAGCCCTTGGACGTGTTTGCTATTGTCTCAGAGCTGGTGGGATTGTGACAAAGTCGAGGGGACCCCTCTGCAGCTTCGAAGATCTTTGACCCGGCCAACAAAATTTTCGGGGCGATTCCCCAGATCCCCCCCGCGGACTCTGAGGACGTCTTCTCCCAGAACCGCCGGGTGGTCTTCGGAAAGATCCCGAAAGGCGCGCTCGGTCACCGTCGGCGAGCGCGCTGGGAAGATCTGGGCGTGTCGTGTTTTGCTTTCGGAGACCCCCAAAATCCAACAGAATGGTGGCTTTCCTCTTGGTTTCCGTTTGAATTTCTTAGGAAGGGATCCTTCCCAGTGCTTGTGTTGTCCGCTCAGGAATGCGGCGGCCGAGTGCCATTTTGCTTTCTTTCGATGGACTTTGCTTCTTACGGCCAGATACGTATATGTATATATATATATATATGTACATATTTATGAGAGATTCCTTCCATTTCAACAAACACATGGTTATGTTTCAAAATGAAATCACTAGGTCACCGTAGTACCAGAGTTCCATTGTAGGGAGCTATTTTTGTCCCACAGCCGCATGTTGCACGTTTCCTCAATTTTGTTTGAGCACGGGGAGCCCCGTCTGCCGAAAAAAGTTGTGTGCCTTCCTTTTACCCCCCCAAAATTGCGGTTTTCCTTTTGGTTTCTCGCTAAAGTCACCCAAAGAGGGTACCCTAAGAAAGACACACCCAGATGGCCTGGAACACTCAGGCGCCGGAATTGTTGGCCTTCCTTTGGGGGCTTTTGGCGCCTGTGAAGGGTTTTGGGCCCACGTTGGGCGAGCAAAAGACTTTCGTCTCAAATGTTCAACCCTCCAAGGGTCCAGAGAGTTTCCGAAGGCTGAACACGGACCGGGGCTCCATGAATGAGGGACCAGCATAGTGACTACGTGAGCATGACTACTTAGTGACCTGAATGCATGCACAGGTCGACCTTTTTCGCATGCTTGAGATATGACCTTTTCCTTCTAAGCTTTCTACAACCTTCAAAGGGATAGTTTTCCTCTTCAGACACTCACTCCTTGAAGTTGTTACGCTGGACACAGCTTCTCGCGTCAGGCAACAGGCGCTCCTTCTTGGACGGAGCCGTTCGGCATGCAAAGTCTGCCGGAGCCCAAGAGGGCAATCGGGAACACCGCCTTGCAGACCAGTCCAAACCTGGGTAGAGGAAGGTCAGCAAAGTAATCCCAATCATAACTGGGTGGAGCCGCCTTTTTGAGTTCCTTACATGGTTCCGGGTAGACCATTTTAATACTAGGTTTTGATTCTGACTCACATGGCCATGAGTGGGAACCACCTCAAAAGTGGTGGGGGGACAATCCCCACCTAAATCTGATGTCCATTTCGTGCTTCCGGGACCCATGCATAGCCCACGTTGACAAGCCGGGGGAAGCATGCCGACATGGCTTGGGCTTGGCGAGCATGTTTCAGAAAAGAGGAGATATAATCCCTTCACATGGTACGTTTGTTTTGGTTTTCCTTGAACACAAACGGGGTAGTTGAACATTTTGAGACCAATATGCTTAGTGGACATGTTCTGAACGCGGTTGGTAGACATCAATCTTCACGTGGGTGTGTCTTCGTTTAGCACTCAAAGAGTGGATATGTGTGTAAAAATACGGGGGACCACAAAATGATGGCTTTACCTTTGGTTTTCCGTTTCACCAACCCAAAGGGTACCGGCCTCAAAAGAAAACCCGGCCATGTCAATGCTCGCACATGTGAGGTGCCTGCTCCGGGCTATTACAGCCTGAAGCAGAAGTGCAACAATAGCGGCTCCCTTAGAGCAGGTCGAAAAAACATCCGTCCGAAAACGTCCTGCTTTTCTGAGAGTTAGACGCAAGACCCTGCAAACTCCTTTGTTGGAATAAAACACAATGTACGTTTTGCCCCAGCTGAAAATGGGGTGTTTGCCAATGCGCGTTCCTGAGTGTTTCGCGGCATCTCTCTCCACCTCTGAGCATCGCGCTGAGAAATGGACACGAACCCAGTGGGCGCTCTGAACTGGAAGACGCAGGACCAGAACGGCTCCAAGTCCGTGCCCGTGGATAAGTCCTTGGCCCGGCGCCTCAGTGGGCGCGGGGGGGTGTTCCTTGGTTTTTAAGGAAAAGTTCCGGGGCTCATGGAGTGGTTCGGAGGGCTCCATGAGGCAGTGGATGGGGTTGCTGGTGGTATGGAGCGGTGGTGAACCGGGTTCTGATGCGGCAGGGAGCGGTTTGTTGGGTTCCTAACAGATTGGGGTTCCGAGGGGTTCGAGGGGTTGAGTTCGGTGTCGCTGGATTCTTGTGTCGCGGGAGGGGGTTCGTCAAACTGTTAAGACCCTCTTTGGGCCCTGAACCCTGCAAACGCGACACCCAATGACGTCCCAAATGCTCGTCCCAAAGGAGCTTCTGTTTTTGACAGCCTTCAATTTGATTCCCGCGCGGGAAGCCCAGGCTCCCAACCACTACACCATTAATTACAACCAGGCGGCGTTCGGACCGCGGCATCGATGTGCCGTTCGTGGACACAGGGAGGTTGGCCAAAGCACAGACTGGGGCAGCGGAGCGGAAAGGGGAGGCACACACATAGCTATCACAACTTGTCTTCAGATGGCTGTGGGTCAAAACCAATGGTACCATTTTGGGGTAGGTGCACCACCCATTTTAGTCTATTTTAGTGGGGATTGGGATGTTCACTGGGAGTAGGATTTGGATTTTGACCCATGGCCAAATTAATCATGTTTTCACACCTCCCCTTAAAGTTTGCTCAGCTTCTGACGCTTCCATGCATTCAAGCCGCCGTTTTCGCCCTGCAAAAAATCCGCCTGACAGGTGACCGACAAGCAGGCGACGCATACGGTGCCCAAGGAGAAGGCCTCCAACTTCTTGGACAAGGCAGCCTGCGACGGCGCGACGCGAGGTTTCTTCGTTTTGTGTTGTGGCCCTGTGGCTGGACTAAAATCTGCGTTCCCCTGGTGGCTTAATTTTGATCCACACCCATTTGACGGGGAGGGGATAAAGGAGAGGGATGGAAGCCAAATCTTCCCACAGTAACGCAATTGGCCGAGACTCCATTTAGGCCGAATAACTGACCACCTGAGCGGAATCAAGCCTGGGCATTGCAGCTTAGTAGGGAGACATTCTTAAGAGAGGTGTTCGGGCAGCAAACAAATGTTTGCATGATGTTGGTGTTTGTGTACTGTGTTGTGTTGTATTGTCGTGTCTTGTATTGTGTTGCATTGAACATGGTATTACAGTATGTATGTATATAAATAAATAAGTAAATACACAAACAAATATATATATATATATAGAATATACATACATATATACACCTATATATATATATATACACCTATATACCCACTTTGACCCACCAGGTGATTTCAGAGAAGTGGGTCGACGTCCGCAGCAAGAAGGCAGGGCCTTTGGGCCTTGGATTGCGGATAAGTCGCATGCCATGGACGCTGGCAATTGTTCAACCAATTGACACCTCTCGCGAATTGGTTGTTTTTTGTTGACCAATTGTGAGCTTCACCATGACTTTGGAGCGGAGTGGAGTCGACCTCTTTCTAAGATTTGGGGGACCTTTCGAAATGTTTGGATTCATGCTGGTTCCCGTGGCAATTTTAGAAGCCAAAAGTATTTTCTCATCACAAGCATTTATGTGGTTGTCAAAAATTAGGGACCCCAACCAATGCTTTCTTGATACAACGCGGACAACAGTCAATTTGTCAAGAATGAACGCAGCTTTCGTAAGCGAGGCAGAACTGCGACCTGAAACATTCCGACGTCCCAAACAAAGGCCGTAGGACAAATCCTCCAGGAATGGGGCCTGGTTTGGGGTTCCAGGTTCATCAGGGGAGTAAATGGGGCAAGGGGGGGGGGGGCTGGGATTCCAGGTTCGGGGGAATAAATGGCTGTGGGTCAAAAATGGGTGCCTAAAATGGAACCCTGGTAAATGGAAACAAAGACTGAACCCGCGTAACCCTGGCTCTTGAATATTGAGCCACACCCAAATCGGGAAACAGGGCGCGCGCCCATGTTGGGCCAGGAGATGCCTGGCCCCGGGACCTACAAGACGTTCGAGGGCTCGGCCATCGACAAGCGCATGGCTCAGGGCGGTGGCGTGTCTCCTCGGGTCCGCGGGTTGAGCATCCGGACATGTTGGATGGACTGTGCAGAGCCCTCCTTGTGAAGTTTTGGAAGTAGGTGCTTGGAGTGGACGGGCCGGCTTTTGATGTAGGGTTCACAAGGTGATGTGTCAATTGGACCCTCCCAAGAGCCGATTCAGACCTCCTGGTGGGCTCGGTACGCCAGTTCAACATGGCCACCTCCTTTCTTGGGACGCTCGCTTTGGGATTGTTTTGAACAAGAGGGTTGTTTTTTTTGGGTCTTATTTGGGGGATGTGGGAATGGCGATTCAAGAGGCGTGGGTGTGTCTTTGCCTGAGCCTTTTGTCAAGGCGGCCCTGAGGCTTTTTCTTACCAACTTCTCAACTTATGTATCTACAGCTTAGGTGATACTCCAAGAACTATAGATAGAATGGCCAGCCAACTGGCGTCAGCGCGGATGTTTCTCAGGACGACGAGAGGGACCTACCAGCTCCAGCTGCGGACCCTCAGCCGATCAGCCCGGGCCCCATGGAAAATCGGGAGGCGGGGTCGTGAGCAAGTGATGTCACTAGCCTCAACCGGAAAGTTGGACGTTGTCGGGCTTTGGCCCGGTGCAAGCCGTGATGCTGGAACCGGAGTTGTTGAAACGGAGGATCGGGTCTTTGGCCCGTGGTCCCCAAAAATGCGACCGACGGAACTCCATCGATGGTGTTTTCTGAAGCAGGCCCTTAGAAGTTGTTCAAGTCAGTTTGGGCGCGTCTGTTTTAGGAGACCCCCCAAAAGGGTGGGTTTTTCTCTTGGTTTCCCTTTACACCAACCCCAAAAAGGCGTACAAACTCAACCAAAGACGAGGCACCCATTTCCTGTTGGCTTTCCCCATCCTTGGTTCTCCTTCACCTCTGCCCCGACTGCCCTGAGGCCACCTCCGGGTATTTCTGAGAGTGCCTACTGGTGGTGCAACACCTCAGACATTGCAAGCTTTATGGGGCGATGGTGTCATTCAAAGGAAGCCCAAAGTCGAACCGTTTTCGTCACGGGGTCCAAAGCTTTTGGCACAGAAATGATGAGGCAACCTCAGATAGAAACGCATGCCAAGCATCAAGATTACGTCTTCGCGGAGAAGAGGAGAGGGAGCCTCCCGAGAATTCCCTGGCGCTTGTTTGGCGCTACCTGCGGCACAGTGTTTCGTCTGTGCCGACGATGTGCTGGATGATCGGCGCATCTCAGTCCGGTTCGTTCTTTGCATGTGGAACCAGATCGGCCTCTAGGTGAATGTTTCAAAGGTCGGCAGCTTCACAAGAAGCCCTGCCGCGGTTGTATGTAGTTCTAGGCGTGCTCACCAGAAGCGCCAGTCAGTCGTTTGGCCATCTGAGATGGCCAATCGCGAGCGGTGCCTGTCCCGAATGGACAAAGAAAGCTGGGAGAATCGGTGTAGAGGGACAGGCAGGTCAGAGGCACCTCCCAATCGCCGATGCCAAAAAGCCAAATGCCAGGCAAGACAGCGGGAGAGCCGCCTCATCAATACAAGCAGGGAGCTCAGTCACCGTCACCCAACATCCATCGAATGCGTGCGTCTCCTCGCATGCAGGTTTGCTCACCCTGGGGCTCGTCATCAAGCGGCTTTCCGCGCAGGCCTTCATGGGAGTTGGGTCTAGACCTTTGGTTTGTCCATGTTGGAGTTGAGTTTCTTGGATTTGAGTCGACTCTGTCAGGATCACTCAAGCCCGCGCTCGAGAGGTCATATCCCCTGCAGGCACGGTCAATACCTCCCAGATTGGCCGAAAGTTCAAACATGCGACCGTGCGATAGCAAATATGGCCGATTGACACGTTTTTTGGTTGCATTATGTTTGATTTAGATTCGGATGTCTCAATTTTTCGACATCAACAGGGGTCCCTCGATTTCCCTCTTTTACCTCCAAAAGTGTGAGTTTCAATGGACACCACTCAATTGCACTCTTTAAGAGGGAATATAGCAAGCCCTGTTCTGTTCGGTTCGCTTTCTTCAACTAGGGAGGGAACCCAGGAATACTGCCATTTGCTTCAGAATATGTGTTATTTTTTCTGTTGGTTGTAAAAGGAATCGGTTTCACTCCTGGAACTTCCCTTATTCACAGGGGACAAAGAAGCAAATGGAGAGGTCGTCGCTCGGTCGAAGCCAGGGACAACAAGCTGACCCATCTGCTCTCTGACTCCTTACTCGGGAACTGCAGGACAGACGAATTGCTGCGGCGGCATGGGCGGGCAACTGTAGTCCCCCTACCTCACTCTTTTGGCGTGTGTTTGGCTCGTCTCTCTTCTTTTTTGTTGGAGGCTCGGTACCAACGTGTTTAGGTTTTGAAGGGAAGCCAAAGACACACCCCCTTTGGGGCCGGGAAAATTTGTAGGACGTCAGACAAAAAGCGAGTCAAGGATTCCTCGTTTGTCCGTTCCAGTCGGACATGGTTCGTGAATTGGGGAGTCAAACTGGCTTCGCAAGCAAGAACAAAATGGGCAACTGGACAACCCCCCTAAACAAAACAAGACACGAGGGGGTTTTCAAACTTTCGCAAGCAATAGCAACTTGGGCAACCTGGACAGTGATTTGAAAACCCCCTTGCATGTTTTGGGTGTCTTGATTTTGCTGGGTGTCTTGGTGTCTTGTTTTTGAACACCCCCTTGGGCTGGTTGCAAAAGGGCCCCCATGCTTTGGGACGCCCTATTTTGAGACAGATCCATTTCTCGCACGATGCAAAGCCGGAAGATCCAAGCACGTGAACTAGGCTGCCCTGCAAGCTCGAGTTGTCCTGGTGAACTCCTGTTGGTTATCTCCTCTCCTGCTTCCTTAGCTCGTAATGTTGACCCCGGATTAATAAACCCCTGTTTATTAATATGGGGGTGTCCCTGATTTTAGTGAGGATTCATCACTTTTGGAGGGGAACATTAACAAACAGGGGTTTATGCTAATCCGGGGTCAACATGACTGTTGAAAGACGCAGGGCCATGTTTTGGCGACGGTTGTGATCTTAACAAACAGGGGTTGTTAATCCGGCTCAACATTAGTCCTGAGCTGTTTGGTTCCAAGGGAACAGATGTGGCCCCTCGCCGGGTTTCGATCGAGGACGGTGGTGGTGACCTGCGTATCTCCCGCATCCTCAGCTGTGGCTGGCGCCCAAAGATCTCTGAGTCACGTTTTGGTTGGCCGCCAAAAGCCTGGCACTGGATTTTTGGATTTCCGGATATCCAACGAAAATGTCGACGAGCTTCCTCTTGGTTTCCTCCTCCTTTCAGGACGGATCTCTAAATGCAGGTTGGTTTCCCTGGCAATTCTTGTATCCGCTATTGCCAAACTTGGTATGATTGCCTTTGGGTCACTCGCAGCGTTTTCAGGTACCGAACCTACATATCAGCACACAAAGGTGTCCACCAGAATGTCCAACGCTTCAAACAGACCGGACCCTCCAGTAGTATCTTCATTGCTTGAATCCGCATCTCACTTGTGAAGCATGCTCAAGAGCTTTCAACCTTGCCGTTGGAGCAGCCCCACTTTCCCGCAGTTGAAACACAGCACCACGGCAAACAATCATGCTTGATATCTGCCAAATGGCCGTGCCTTTTTTAAGAACTCGGATCCCCAAGAATGGCTTCAGGGGTTTCCCTTTCCGCTTCCCTTTAAAAATAAGCCTCAAAAGCACAAACCAACCAGAGCCGCAAGCAGCCGAGCCCAAAAAAGCCGGGCCCCCCCCCAAAAAAAAAAGAAAGAAGGGAGAGAAGAGACCCACGCAGCACCAGCCAGCAAAACGGCGGCCGAGCGCCTCCTCGATAGGCTCGCGCGACGGAGTCGATCGATGGATGCCCGCGGCTTCGGCTCCATGGAGGGCTTTGCGGAGAGCCTGGTGACCTACGGGTCCCTGGAGCGGAGCACGGAGGCGGGCGCCGTTTCGCCGGTGGGCGGGAAGGCCCTCGTCGAAAAATCGGGGAAGGGAAGGGAAGGGAAGGCGAAAGGCACCCCAAGTTCGCAAAAAGAAAATGCCCGGATGGGAGGGCCCGTTTTTGGAGGACAAGAGGGAAACCACCAGGATTGGTGGGGTCCCGCTAAAAATGACGGGCCACCCACATAAGAGTTCCTTCTTAGGCCTCACAGGATCTTGGGGCCGCTCGCCCGTGGAGCTGGATTTAACCATGCCTTGAGAGGGTGCTGACATCTGCGGCGCACAGTGATGCCCCTGGCAAGCAAACACCTACACGCACCAGCAGACACACACACACACACACATGACACACACACACACATACACAGATATGTACATATAGAGTATATATGCATACATATCATAATATATATATATATATATATATATATATATACGTATTATACATATGATAGTACTTGCGTATTTGCATCACATCATGTGTGCTCTTTGACATCTAGAATTCATGGGCGCTTCGGCAAGTTGGGAAATATGTCAACATGTTGCCCTCCGAGGTGCCACGGGTTGTGTTTGGGTTTGCCTTATCTCTTTCCAGGTCCTTTTTGGGCTTTCCTCCCCAAGTTTGTCTCGAGTGCCATTTCTCCGATTTCTCCTGAGGCGGAAGGCTTCCGGGCAGCTCCCTTCATAGCTGAGTTCGTGGGGACCTTCATCCTGGCCTCTTGGCTGCGGTGGCAGGGAAGCCCACTGACCTTTTGGGGGTCCCCCAATTTAGCACGCCAATTTGACACACCCAAACACACCCATCCCAAACTCGGGAGCTTTTTCGGAATGGACCCATGATCCATGTTGGATCTATATATGTGTGTGTGCATACGAGGACTCACGAGCGTTTGAGCGGACGGGTGGGTGTGTGTGTGTGTGTTAGACCAGCAAAGGCTTTGGACAGATGACCATTTGTCCATCAATCACGAGCAAAAGGCAAAAGTGAGGCCCATGTGTTAGAACCTTCAATGATCCACGAGTTGGTGGACACGCATCCCCCAACTGTCCACAGGTTCCGGCCGCAAACCCAAAATGCTGGTTGGCAGGCTTTCCTGTGGTGTCCTTCCCCTCTTCCCCCCCCCCCACCCACAAAAAAAGAGCACACAAATACACCAAAAAACAAACACACCCAAACAAAAACCCAAACACACCCAAAAAAAACACCCCTCCCCCCCCAAAAAAAAAAGAAAAAAAGAAGAAAGAAAAGAAACAAAAAAGAAACAAACAACCAAAAAAACACCAGGGCTCTTCCTCCTCATTTCGCCGGTCCTTCCGATCCCCGGTTCCTCGCTCCGAGGTCTTCACCTTTGGATGCGTGGCCCTGTCCACGGCCCACCTCTTCTGGAAGCCCACCGCGGTGGCCTGCGTAGCGTCTCGGCGTCGAAGCCGGTGACATGGAGCCGAGTGGACCCACAGATCCACAGAGGCCAGTTTGCGCTTTTTAGCAGTTTTTGTTCTTTTTCTTTTTTTTCTTTTTTTTTAAACAAGAAAGCATACATTTGTTTTTAGGTTTATTTATTTTTTTAGTGGGGGGGGAGGAGGGAGGGGATAGTGGCAGACGAATTGCAGGCAATGGCTTGGGCCTTCATAAGGAGGCTCCTCTATATAAATGGGGGGGAAGGTATCGTGCGAATTCTCAGGAAGGAATTGGGAGTCTGAACGGAAGCCACACAAAAAGTTCAGTTTGGGGTCATTCCTTCAATCCCTGAGAGCCAGAAAGGGGTGGTAGACTCTTAGGGTCTTAGTTTCTTCTTTTGGCCACCTTTGGGGCATTGTGCTTAGGATGTGAGCCAATAGACTAGCAGCCCCTCCGCCAGAAAGGTCTTTCTTCAGGAGATTCCATGAGGTGATGGTTTTAGATGGGTGCTCTGCTCTGACAAAAGAGGGGGGGCTTTGCCCCCGGTCCCCTTTATGAGTGGCCTCAAACAACGACTCGCAAAAAGGGGCGTGTCTTTTTGCGATCCCCTCGCACCCCAGGAAACTGATACGCTGGTGCCACCCGTACTGTCAGGACAGCCATGAGAATCATGGAAAGTACAACGACACTCCCACTCCATGTCTTGTTCCAGCAGCTTTCCCCCCCGACAAGAAGCAAAGACTACGAATGTGCCACTAAGTGAGTGCCACGCCGCAGACAATCAATCATTTCTGGAGAATCCACGATCAGACAAGTGCCCTTCCAAGGGGAACACAATGTCCCGAGCCGCAATGTGGGCCTCATACTCGGGTTGCATTTTTGGTTTGTTTGGACTGTGGCATAGCAATCTCAAAGGACCAGACATGCTCAGAAAGGTACACGCATCATTGAATGGCGCTTTTCTGACAGTTAGCGCCCGACAAGCTGAATGACCTGAACGAGTTGACAGTGTTGGCCGGATTTGGTTGGATCCTCTTGGCTTCCTTTCAGCAACTTTTGACGCATTCACATATTGATTTATTGGTTGCAAGCGCAGCTGAGGTGAGGATCATTCGTGATGACTCAAGGGTCTGACTCAATGCGGACCTGTCTCAAAGTGGAGGACCCTTTTGCGTATAGTTCCAGAGGAAAATCGAAAGGACGCCAATCAATTGCAGGTCTCAAAAATTGTGGCGGGCCTTAAAAGCCGGCAACAGCTTTGCGGTGTTGGGCCCATCCCCTGGTCCCTGTTGTGATGCCAAGGGTTTGATCGCTTTTTGACATTCCGAAGTCAGAGGCATGGTGTTATGACCACTTGTGATCTTCCACAACTCTGGACAGCTGCGTTGGTTTGCTTTTCTTCAAAGAAAAGGGTTGCCCAAGTCATCAAAGGGCACCAAAGTATCAGACACTGCTCCAACTGTTTCTTTTCCGGGGAAACCATTCGCACCCGAGCCGCGTGGGGGGGAGAACAAAAAAACACGGTCAAGGACACGACTTCTTTCTCTCGGGTCTTCGGGTCGCTGAGGTGACGGTTATGATCTACAGCACTGCCACGGTCTCGGGGGGGCACCTGAACCCCGCCGTATCTCTGGCCTTGACTCTGCAGGCGGAGGGAGTCTCCGGGAATTGTCTTGGGGGTAGGATCGGTTCGCAACATTGACGGCTGGACTGCCAGTGGACATGCACCCCAATGTAAAAAAACAAGCCGCAAGATGATGAAGGCAATGGTGGTTTCAAAGAGGTGGTTGATTGGAGAACCTGGTACGTTCCCCATTTGAAAGGCCGAAGTGAGGGAAAGTAGGAACATGTGATTCGGCCACGGAACGCATGCCAACCTGCCGACCCATCACATTTAGGTTATTCTCACTATAAGCCTTATACTAAAAGCCTCCTTTGAGCGACTTCCGTTTTGCCTGTGCGCCTGCCGCTCCTGTAGGGAGTGCTTGTCGATGGCATTTCACAGGTGGAGTGGGCGAAAGGTGGGCGGAGAGTGACTCCTGTCCATCCATGAATCCTCTGAGCGGCTTGTGCCCTGTTCATGACTCTCCCCTGCTCTGAAAAGGCTCATTCAGGGGGTGACCGACCTGCATGTTAGAAGGCGTAGCAGTTCCGAAACAAAGCCGAAGGGAAGGCGAAAGAACAGCCATGGCCATCCGCAATGTGACCCAACCAATTTCAGCAGCGTGCACCAAAATGATCCATGAATTGGCCATACTCTCCTTTTGACAGGGCCTTTTGCTAGAATCCCCTCAGTCCGCAGTCAGCTTCCATGTGGGAGGGCAACGAGCGGCGGCATATTAGATGTGTGAATTAATTGTTCCTCAATTTTGGAGCAGTTGGGCCATGCCCAATTTTCCAATATCCATCAGGATATCTTAAGCATACTTTGTTTTTGCTCTTTAAAAACATAAGAACAACAACAAAACGCGGGTGCCATGAGGTTTTCGGGTTGGTTTATGTTCAAGTGAGCATGAACATGAGATCATTTCGCGTTGGTTTGCTTGCGAGGGGGTGCTGCCTCTGTGCCGGATGCTGGGGTTTTGGCTGGTGCAGCTGGCTGGGGGCGTCTGCGCTGCGCTAACTCTGCGCGCCATGATGGGGGACGGCCAGGCGCGGCTACCCCCGAAATGGATCGATTTCAGGTCTCTGGGTCGAAGGGTCGGGGAGTCGGAAGAATCGAAGGAGCCGCGCTCGGAGCGGCCGGGACACGGTGGTTCTCGCCGAACCTGGAAAAAACCCGGCACGGTGGCAAACTGGGCTGGTCGCCTTGAAGCTTGTCTACCCCAGGGTCTGTGGAGCCCTTCTCGGAGCTTGCCTCGGTTGTTTTTTAGCCTCAAATTTTTTACAAGCCCCCGCCTCAACAAAGCGGACACACTCGAGGGGGTGGCGATGTTTGACAAGTACTCGTTTTCGGGGTCGTTTGAAGGGAAGTCAAAGCGACACCGAAGCTCATTTTGGGGTGTCCTCTTTGCAGACTGAAGCGGGGTCAGAGTTTACGGAAAGGAAAGTAGTCTACACTTGGACATCCATATAGCTCAAGGTGCTTGAAACCATGGACAACGATAGGGGCCTCTCAAAAAAAAGATACCTTTGTGTCACAGACCAAACGATGGAAAACGATAGGGGACTCTCTAAATGCGAACGTACTTGCTGAGAACAAACTTTGACGAGACAATGTCTGCGCTCGGAGCAGCCGTGTGTTGTGTGCATCCAGAAGTTGACCTTTCCAAATCGTTTGCGAGAATCATATTGGTTTCTCGTTTAGGCTTCACATGGTGGAAAATGACAACCCCAAAGGGCCCTTTGAACCTCATTGACGTCTCCACTTTGCGCTTTGTGTTGCAATCTTCCCTCAAATTCCTTCCCCCCGCCAGGGTTGCAGAAACCGGTCTAGACCATGGCCCCCTCTAGAAGCAAATCAAGTGATAGCATGGGCTCGTCTCTGAATGAGAACCTCCCCACCCACCCAACAAGCTGGATGGTTTCCATTTGGTTTAGACCAACTCGCATGAGCAGCGCTCAGTTGATCTCCACGTTCCGGCGCTCTTTCACGCCACGCTGCCAGCGCACCCACTCTTTCACTGCCAAACCGGTGACTCAGCGACTCAGTGACGTGGGAGTCCTTTTTGGGTTAGTTTGATTACACATAGATGGCACTGGTCTAGATGGGTTTCATGACATAGGGCCATCTATTCGTCCAAAAGGCCAGCTATGCTCAGTCAGGCGACGAAAGCCCGCCGCGCTTGTTGTTTGTTCCTCCGCAGATTCTTCTGCGGTCCATGCTGCCGGTGATGCCCTACAACTTGGCGCTGGTGATGTTGGCGGAGCTGCTCTACACTGCGCTGCTCTGCTTCCTGGTGAGCTGCTGCTCATCCAAATGGCCGCGAAAGAACTCGGCTCAGGGTTGGATCACAAGGGGTTAATCCCCACTTCTGTGATACAAGGGAAGCTCGGGTTGAGACCTGCCCCTTTTGCTTGGGGGGGGTGAGTCTTTGGGAAGCCCTTTTTGTTCTTTGACAGAAGTGGTCGTTTCCCACAGCCCTGCTCAGCAGTTTTTACTGTCAGCAAGAATCGAGAAGCCCAGCTGAAGGAAAGCATATAAAGTGCTGGGATGTATTCAAGGAATTGCTGAGGCTATGAATCTCGATTGGAATGCTCCGAATGTTTGTTGTTGGACCCCTAGGGGGGGCTATGGGGGGCGGGGGGGGGGGCGGGCCTATGGTCTTCATCCAGTAAGGGAAGGATAAGCACGTGATCAACTGACGCCTTTGTAGGGCTTAACAAGGTCTTAATACGGCTTAATGGCTTATCCGGTGCTCATCCATACCTTGTCACCAGCTTGTCCTAAGCGGCTCTTAAGAAATGATTATTTAGTATTTATTTAGCGCTTAGTATTGAGGCCAAAGGAGAAACTTGGGATAAGGCATGGATAAGCAATGGATAAGCCATTAACAAGCCCTTATGAAGACCTTATGAAGACCTTATGAAGACCTCATTAAGCCCTTAGCATTTGATCATGTGCGTATCCTTCCCTTATGGACAAGACCCATAGCTGCCCAGGGGTGCATGATTTGTCCCTGTTTTTGCGCAAAGCAACTGACGCCTGGCAGTTTCCCAACATCTGAAGGCTTTCGCACTGGGAAAGAGCCACTGAGGATTCTATCCACAGGGAAGGGTATTTTGGGCGTTCCGTCAATTGACATCGCCACAGGCAACAGTTCGGGTTTTGTGAATCATTATTCCCTATTTGTTTCCTACATCTGGGGCTTAGCGGTGGCCGCATAGGTGTCGTTTTTCGGTTAGTTTGGTTGAAAAATAGAGGGCACTGGTTTACCTGGTGGTTCCATCAACTACCAGGGCCATCTATTTTCCCAAAAAGGACACCTATGGGTAGTCGTGGCAGACCAAGGGCGGCTTTGAAGGGTCAGCGAATTCTTTTCCGTGGCGATCTTTTGTGTTTTAAGCCAGGGGATCATTTGAGGATGTCACCGTGGACCTGTGTGGGGTTCCGCGCGTGAGGCTGCCTGGTGAGCAAGCGGAACAACCCCCGGGGGGACCACAGCCAGTCCTTTGGCCTGGCCATCGGCCTGCTCTACGTGGCAGGAGTCGGGGGGGGGGGGATAGCGAGCGAGCCGAGGGCCTGGCGCTCCGAATGTCTCGCTTACGCGGAAGGCCCGACTTTTTGGCCAGTTTTGGTGGTTGAGCGTCCTATCCCCCGAAACGGAAGGTCCAATTTAAACCAGTTTTGGTTGTCTTCTCCTAAACAAACAACCAAAAAACCATCTTGGCCAGATTGTGTAGTTGAGCGGCTCTTTGTTGAGGTGGTCGGATTCGCACCGTTGCGGATTCTGGGGCAAGAGAAGGGGGGTCATCATAACCCCTCCCGAAATTTACACGCTCACAGCGGGAACGCGGGCCCCCTTCAGGTTTTTTGGGTAAAGCAAGTGACTTCTCGGTAGCTGGTGATGTTAGGATATTGCTGCCAGAGGGCCCCTGGCTTCTTGAGCCAAGTTGCTGACGGTTTCTTGATGGTTGTCCGATCAATGGCGATGAATGTCCGAAAGGTGTTACATGAATCCTCCAATTCTGAAAGGGTCCGCGACCCACTCACAAATGGGTTTGTCTGATTTTGTTGGTTGGTAACGGGAAGCCGAAGGGAAGCCTTTGCCTTTTTGCAGTCCCTAACTATCTAAGGCTTAGTAAGGAAGCCTAAGGAACCCTAGGGAACTCCAAAGAGCCAGAACTCTAGGGCTCTCCACCTTGCCGCCCCCCCCCCCCCGGAACGTACCCCCCCCTCCATACGGATCGTAGCTACGTGACGCGCTTTGTTAAGATGGCTCAAGCCTTGTCCGTGCCCGCCGGCGCGGACATGCAGTCCTTCTCGGTAACCAGCAGCACCGTGGCCCGATATGGGTCGATGGGGTCGAGGCCTCTTTTGTTACGCGTTTTTGCTGGTTGGTTTCGAGGGAAACCAAAAGGGCACATTTTTCTTAGGGGGTCTGTTTTGAAACATACCCCCAGAATCATAAGGAAGCGAACATGTACTTATCTCAACTATGGAATTGGGAGATTTAAGCGGAGTTTTCAGGGGGAAACCAATGGGATTTCAGATTTCAGGAGCCATATGGGGGAGGGGGAGAGCAGGACATCCCCACATCCGAAGCAGTCGTTTTGCGGTCGTTTTGTTTCAGACGAATTCAGACGCGGTGGGGGCCATTTACTTCCAAAGCCTTTTTGATGGCCGTTTCATGGGTTTCCATCATTTTTCCCTGGCGAAAGGTTTTCTTGTAGGTCGGATGAGCCTGCCCCTTTGCAGGCTTTTTTTGAGGGCACCCCTTTTTGTTGGCTCTAGAGGAGAACCACAAGGAGAACCAGCATTTTGAGGTGGGTCTCCTCCAAAAACTTTGCTTGCTCCTCATTCTTCCTGTTCCAAGGCGGATTGTCACAACATAGAGAAGCACCATCCCCCCTTTCCTCGGGGAAAGCCAACAGCCTGAGGCAGTCACTTAAAGATCCGAAAGAAAGAACGCAAACAGAAGTACATATATATATATATGTATATATGGTACAGCGTTGCCAGCCCCCCCCCCCCCCACCACTGGTCATGGGTCAGACAAGTACCCCCCCCCCCCCCTGTGGTTGTGGTCCTGTGGTTGGGTTGTGGTGGTTTAGGGTTGGTTTAGAATTGGTTTAGGGTATATATTTAGGGTGTATTTAGGGTTAGTTTAGGGTTGGTTTAGGGTTGGTTTATGTTGATTTAGGGTTGGTTTAGGGTTGGTTTAGGTTTACGGTTTAGGGTTTGGCTTAGGGTTTGGTTTAGGGTGTATTTAGGGTTGGTTTAGGGTTAGTTTAGGGTTGGTTTAGGGTTGGCTTAGGTTTAGGGTTTATTGTTTAGGGATTGGTTCAGGGTTGGTTTAGGGTTAGTTTACGGTTGGTTTATGTTGATTTAGGGTCGGTTTAGGTTTAGAGGTCTACGGTTTAGGGTTTGGTTTAGGGGGTATTTAGGGTTCGTTTAGGGTTACTTTAGGGTTGGTTTATGGTTGGTTGCGGGTTGGCTTGTCCTGGGGGGGGGTGCCGGGGTGTCGGGGTGCGAGTTCAGGGGGTCGGGGTGGGGGTGGGACCGTAGGTGACAGGATCCGGCGGCTCGGGGTCTCGGGCCGGGGGGGCGGGGGGGGGGGGGGGCTGGGGGACCCATACCATATGGGGGGGGGGGTAGCAACACGGAACACGGGACCATATATATGTATGTATATATATATATATATATTTAGACACACCTACATATGTGTATAAATATATATATATATATACATACATATATCTCGAGAAAAAGAAAGAGCAAGAAAACAACAACAACCACAGAAAGCACGGGACAAAAAAAAGTAGGCCGAAAAGAACACGCGGAAAAAGGGGGAAGCACACAAAAATAAAGCAACACCAGCCACCGGTGTGGGGGGGAGGCAACAGCCTGGTGGCCCAGCACCGGGTGCACATCTTGAACAAGCGCTGGGCCGCGGCCATGCTGGCGCTGGGGGCGGTGTGCGGCCTGGTGGCCATGGCCCTGGCCACGCTTGCGGGGAACTTCAACTCCATCAGCGGCTTCGAGATGAAGCCGGGGGGCCCAGAGGGATGGGATGCCACCGGGGGGGTGGGGCCCGGGGATCCGGAGATCCGGGGTCCACGGAAAAAAAACCCAGAAACGTGAGGGCGCCCGCGGGGATGCCCGGAGATGCCCGGAGATCTGGGGCGATTTTTTTGTGTTTGGTTGGCAAAGACAACCAGATGGATAAGTTGCTGCAAAATGAGTATGGGGCAGATGCCCGAGAAACGAAAAAAGCGTAGGCACCAAGAGCATGGGAGGTGGCCCAAAAAGACATCGGAGCCGTAGGCTCCCACCCCCAGATTTATTTTGCAGGGGTTGTTCATCCGGATTTATTTTGCAGGGGTTGTTCATCCGGGGTCCACGAGGGGGGGAAAAAAACCGTGAGGGCGCCCGAAACACGGGAGCTGGCAACAAAAAAGAGGAGAGAGGTGGCCGGGGGCCCTCTGAGATGGCGAAGTTGGAGACCTGCCTGGTGTCCGGGGGCGCTTTTTGACCGGGGGCGCTCGTTTTTTGCCGGGCTTTGTTTTCATTGATCCGTGGTTCACGTTATACCAAAAACATGGGCCCTGAGATGGCGCGAGAAGAAGGTCGGCACCAAGAGCCTGGGAGGTGGCCCACAAAGAAAGAGGTGAACAGACGCCTAAGTAAATATGGGGGTGAAAACCTCATCCGCAGTCAACGAACAAAAAAACCAAGAACGTAGGCGCCAGAAACCACGGGAGCTGGCCTGAGATGGAAGAAACGGCACCAAGAACATGGGAGGCACATGGGAGGTGCAACAGAAAGCAGAGTGCCATATCCAAAAAATCATTGGAGGTGGCCAAACAAAAAGGGAGGTGGCCCAAAAGGACAGGTGAATACCCCACAGGACCTGAGATAACTTGCGATCGGTTCGATAGGGAGTGACTTTCCGAGACCCGGTGTTGGTTGAATGAACCGGTTTGGGGCGTCCCGAATAAGGGACGGAATTTACAGGGTTCATTCCCTCATTCCCTGCTGAGAACCAGCAAATGTTGACCCCGGATGAATGAACCCCTGTGTCTTAGTACGGGACTTTTATTGGTTTCCTGGTGTGCAGGAGTTCATTCATCCGGGGTCAACATGATTCCAAAGCGATAGGCGCCACAAACATAGAAGACGGCCAAACAAACATAGGAGGTGGCCAAGAAACACAGCATATTGTTATGTCTTCCAGCAGTCGGAGGGAGGATCGTAAACACGAAAGGAAGTACCTCCAAGCACGAACGGATTTGCATTTAAGCTGGGGGCAAGGGCATGAGGTATGCAAGGGTTTTTGAAGCCAAAGGCGCATTTGAGCAGCGGGATGGGGTAGCCGGGCGTGGGAACATGGTAAGTGGGAGGGGTTGGTTGCATAAGCATGGTTACAACCCACCAAATGCGGGTGGAACATGAAGGGGGTTGGTTTGAGGCATTAGGACGACGAGCGGTGAAGTTTCCTCGACTCCATGCATATGCCCTGCATGCACCAGCCTTGTGGAACATTGCTTTTTTGGGCATTCCACTTTCTCTGCGTGGAGCTGGTTGTTGAACATTGCTTTTTTGGGGAAAGTTCCACTTTTGCTGTTTGGAGCTCGTTGGTCCTTTGGCTCAGCAAGGTACGCATGCTTTGAGCACCGTGTTTGCCCCTCCGGCCGGAGCTACCATGCGGAGACCGTCAGCGAGATGGTATCCCGGAGCGGGCCCTTGGTTAAAGGCTCCCCGTTGCCTTTGTTACGCGGTGCTTGCGCAACTCAAAACGAGTGTCTTAAAAGATGAAGCAAGCCAAGCAAGCCACCCAGCAAGCGAGAAGGTACTACTCAAGCACGGTTCTCTTTGGCAACCTCACATGTTTTTAGGGCTGGGGGCTGGGGTTGCCTCTTTTTCAAGTGAAGGATCCCTGAAGAGAATGAGCAGTTACCTCAGTCTTTTTCTCAGCACCTCAAATTGATGTTGGGTGTCTTTTCCTTCTAAAACCAGGGGGTCCTTTCGGAGCCTAGAAAGACACATACCCCGAAGCCAGGAGCAACTTCCCGGCCGCAAAACTCTTCTTCAGCTTCACGCTGATCGGGTCCATCGCCCTGCTGCTGTCCAGGCCGCCGTAAGCTTTTTCTTCCGCCGAACCGAGGGATAAGTGGACCAGGTGTTTTGCCATCCATGACTTCAAGGGGAACTGGTACGCTTCATTGCCCATGTTTTTTAAAAGTCAACTGGCCAAATAAGCGTTTTTTTGCACCAACCTTTTTTTCAAACCGGAGCTGTTTTGGTCATTGGCCGCAACATCGAGAGGTCGGTCAGTCAACAGGCCACGGGTTTTTCTCTCCTCCTTGTATTTTTTGGTTGGGGGGGGGGATGGAAGCAGGTTGTCATTCCTTGGAAGTGGCGCAAAGGAACTGGGCAGTCTGTGGCTCCGGGGGTTTGCGACGCTCAAAGGTTCCTTTCTTGGGGGGTGCCTTACTTTCGGATGGTGAAGTACTCAGAACTCACCCGGGAAGCCAAAGAAAAACTCAACTCTCCAGCACCTCCGTTTGATTAAGCCAAGTGGAACGGCAGACCTTTAAAACTTTAAAGGAGGCTCAAAGAGGCCGAGTTTTGGATGGCTGAATTTCTGAACATGCACTATCCCTGGGAAATGACCTCAAAAGGGGTAATATCAGGGGCAAATAAATAGTTAACCACCTGGTTTGGTTTGATCGTGCTTCGCAAGCCCGTTACCACATGATTGAGGCCTAGTGGCCCCATCCAAGCCGACCACATTGCAGGTACCCCTGGGAGCTGCGGAACGTCTACACTGGGGGCTCGCCCAAGATGCGGCTCCTCACCGCGACCAGGCGCGGGAAAGCTGTTGGTGTTGGCCGCCGGCTCAACAGCGGAAGCCCCTAATCTGGTGCTAGCAGTCACTAAGGTGCTTGGACGTGGTTGGTTCACTTACAATATTGGGGGAATCCACCGTTCCACTTGAAGGGACTGTGAGAATGATCAAGTTTATGGGGCCAGAGGTCTGACAAGAAGCTGGAAGGCAAGCTCCACGCGCATTGGCCAACTTGTTCAGTGCGGTCGGTTTACTGTTTTCCACTTGAAGAGTAACATACATGTCCTTTGTTCCTTTGTTGTGACACTCTATCCTTGACAGGAGAACTTGCGATGGTTCCTTGCCGTTGAGCCCTGACATACTGTTTAGGCCGCTTTTTGCCACGTTGAAGCGTCCAGAGCTCCGTTGACCCCTTCCCAACGGGCACAACATGGGGTTCGAAATAGCCCATATCTTTTTTTTGGAAGAGAACCCAACGACATGGAGAACCGCAATTTGCAATTTGGAAGAGAACCCAATTTGGTTTTTGCCTTCTTTCTTTTTTGAAGAGTGGTGATTTTTTCCAATTTCCCACTGACATGCGGTGAAGCGGGCAGCGGTGCAAGCACGTTTTCGTTTGTTGGGAGATCAAGCTCCAGCGATATTTTTCCCAGGGGATGCTTTTCCGAACTTTGGGAAAACTGTGATCTGGGTAGAACATGTAGTGATATTCTTTCCTGTTGGCCATTCTGCTTGTCTCCTTTTGAAACAAGATCTGCTTGATGTTCTTTCCTCCAGTTGCGCTCTGCCCAGCGGCGGTCCTTCCTGGTTTGCCCATCCGTGGGATCCATCCGTGGGATCCGTGCGCAGGGCCGTGCTGCCGCCCATCGGCATGCTCATCGTGTGCACCATCCCGGTGGTGCCGCGGGTGAACCGCACAGATCTGGCCACCAAGCTGGCGTGCAACGTGCACTCCTTTGGCGCGTGCCTCTACGTGGGGGGCGCCTTGGATCTGGGGATTTTCTCGCAAGAGAAAGGACGGCGCGGGGTTTTTAGGGTTCAAGGCGAGAACCAGAAGGAAGCCGGCCTTCTGGTGCCAAGTGTTGAGAACCCCCTGAAGTGGGTGAGCATTTTGATTTGATTACTCTTTGGGGGTGGGACACCCATTTGAACCACCCAAAGTTTTTTTTGGGGTGGGAAACCCGTTTAATCCAGTCAAAGATTCAAAGATGGGGTTTGAAGGAGGTCACTTTGGGCCGAGGCTACAACGCCCTGGAGATCTGTACTCTGAGGGTGCTGTGGTACAAGCTGGACCGGAGCGAGAGGCAGAGCTTGGAATAGAAAAACGGAGGGACGACTCAGCATGAAAGCATCTTTTTGGGTAGGCACGCTGAGCTGTGTGATTTACTTGGGATTTGATCATGCCCAAGCTCTAGGGGTTGATTCCCCATTCTTTTCGACCATCGTTCTTTTCAAAATCCAGCTGTTTCCCCAGGGTGTTGGGCAAAGTTTTGGGTGGTTTTTTCGAAAGAAGGGTCCCTGGAAAGAATGGAAATGAACGTGTCCCCTAGAGTTTTTGGCCAAGCAGATGGGTATGGGTCAAAATCAAACCACCAGGGGACCGCAGGTTTTAGTCTTTGGTTCCAGTTACCAGGGCAAGCCATTTTCGGTGCACATTGGACTCACAGCCAGTTGATTTCCAGTCGACAGGCCAGACCCTCGCTCGCTCAGGTGGCTGCGCTCCGCCTGCGTGGCTCTGGGCCTCTTCTGCACCGCCAGCTTTTTGATCATCGGGGCCCTCTACAGCTCCGCCGCCGAGCTGGGGATCTGTTGCGTGGACCGGGGCAAAAAGCCGAGAAAAGCCGTCCAAAAACGGCAACTCCATGGGGAGATGTTGGGGAGCTTGTTGTTTGTTTGCGGTTTGGTTTGGTTTGGATTGTTTTGTCTTGACTTGTGTGTTTTGTTTCTGCTTGCTTTGCTTGTTTGCTTTGCTTGCTTGCTTTGCTTGCTTGCTTGTTTGCTTGTTTGTTTGTTTGTGGTTGTTTTGTGCGTTTCTTGTCTTGACACTCCCATTGTTCTTTGTCACACTCCCCTTTCGACAGGCTTGGGAGGGTTGGATGAAGCGACATTTTGCCGATGGGCCGATGTCTTTTTGCCCGGCTGACTTCAGGCCTGACGGGATTCTTAAGTTCTGCGCAAAAATAAATAAACAATCTCGTGCCATGGGCGGACTGGATCGGATTTCAGCTGGTCTGATTCGGGCCCCAAAATTGGCCCAAAGTCACTCCGAATTTCCGAAGCCGAGGGAACTCGCCCTTCCGGGTGGCAACACAGGTAGCAGGTGCCTGGGACGCGGGCCTTCGGCACGCCCGGTAATGTCAAACTCGGATGAAGCAACCCCTGGTTGATTTTCATCGGGGGGTGTCCACTTCCCTTTAGTGGGGATTCAGACGGCTGAGGATCAAAACCAATGGTACCATTTTGGGGTAGGTGAATTCACCACCCATTTTAGAACCTATTTTAGCGGGGATTGGGATGTCCACTGGGAGTACGATTTGGATTTTGACCCATGGCCAGACCACTTCTGGAGGGAACACCCCCCTGGGACGGGTTCTACTTATTTGGGTCACGCAGGACAAGTACGAGGCCTCCGTGAAGGCGTTCGAAGACGTGTACCATTTAGACAACCGCACGGGGCCGGGACTGGTGGAGGAGCACCTGATCAGTTCCTTCGTTGTTCTTGGCAGTTTGTTATTGGCGATGCTCTCTCCCTCTCCCTCTCCCTCTCTCTCTCTCTCTCTCTCTCTCTCTTTTTTTCTTCTTGTTTTTTAGTTTTTCTTGAAAACATGGGGTTGGGAAGATGAGAGTTTGTTCCTTTTCATTCAGTGGTGCCTTGAACAAAACGGTTTTTTGTCCGATTTTCCATTTTCCGTGGCACCTCGAACAACAAGGGGCCATGCTTTTGTTTTCTTTCCTGTTTAGGTAAGACGTATGGGCCCTACGTGCTGGTGGATTCGGCCTATGGGTTGGCGCTGCTGCTGAAGAAGCTGGAGTTCTGGTTCGAAGAGTTTTCGGGGCTCTTCGTGATCATGAGCCACTTGCTTATCTGGAAGTTCTGCCGGGTGCAGCATTTAGATGTCCCGGAGGTGGTGGAGATTGCCTAGATATTTACACAGGTATTTATTATACGCAGGTACACCATTTTTCCTGGAATCCAAAAATCGCATTGCACCCTGATTTTCTATATGTACAGGCATTCATTTTGGTTGGCACACTTCGGATTCCGATTTTGTGTGTGATCTCCCGAGATGGCGGGCAAACAAAAAGACGCAACAGAAAGTAGATGAGCAATTTGGGCTGGTAGCTCTTGGAGACGGGCTACGCTGACTCCGGCGGTTGCGATTTGGAGTCGCAGCGGGTAGGTGCTGGATGCTTATTGGTCCCGGATGGATGCTTGGTTTGTACGGGCCACAGGCGGTGGCCTTGCGCTCAAAGCGCGGAGGTTTGCCGGCGTTCCGCGGTATTTAGCGTCTCACCCTGATTGAGCGGATGAGGATCCTCAGTCAGAAAATGCAAATAGGAGTATCTCTCCTGCAAATCATCAAGGTCCATGTCCCAGGATATTTTTTTGAACATGATTCACATGGTGTATCTTTAAACCAGGTTCCAGTTTTGCTCCGCAGGGGAGAAGAGGCGATTTGCAAGGGAACCCTCTGGCCTCTTGTGGCGAGCCTGGAGGGAAAAAAGAGCTGGCGCATGACCCCTGTTTCTGACTCAAGAAAGTAGAGAACCTTTATGGCCGCAATGCATGATCCGTGATCTTTTTTGAGCCGTTTGTCCAACGTCAGGCTTTTCCATTCCACTGCATTCTATTGGGCTTTAGTTTTGTTTTGGGAAAGGGCCTCAGGTCGGTGTTTGAGCTTACCATTCGGCGGTTGGCTGGTGTCATGGTAGAGCAAAGCCGCCTCCTGTCAGGAATCTGGTGTGGAACTTGGTTTGTCGGGAATGTGTCCAAACCGGTTGATGGCGGTTTTATGTTGGCGTTCTTTTCCCACCGTTCCTTCCACAAGGGATTGATCAGATTGTTGTTGATGCACAGCCAAACGAGAGAAGAGTTTGGCCAGTGAAATCGCTTGTCCAACCAAAGAAATTGATTTGGGCATGGGTCAAAAACAAACCACCAGGGGACCGCAGGGTTTAGTCCATGTTTTTATTTAGGGTTTACTGGCGCCATTCCGAAATTTCGAAAGCCCAAAAAAGCCCGCTGCAAGGTTTAAATGAAAAAAATGAAACATTTGAGTTCTTATGATCGTAGCGTCTGAAAGGAAAGGATCGAGGGTTCCATGTTGGGTTCCTATTGTTGACCCACAGCCCTTTGCTGGGCTTCGCCGCTTCGCCCTTCGCACCGCCCGCGAAGCCTTCGCGTGCAGGAGGACATGCCCTGCGCGTCATTGCAGGCGAGGCCAAACCAAACCTGTCAAAACGAGCCCGCACGGCCATTTGGGTGTGTCTTTTTTTTTGAGGATAGGGACACCAAAAGGAACAACCTGAGTCTTTGAGGGGCAGACACACCCATTTTGCGACTTGCAAGTCCGTTTTGGAGCTTTTTCAAGCGCCAGGTGTACTCTGTTTCCGAGATGGGTCTGGGCTCGGTACAAACGATCAAGCACCTGCGTTGCGTCAGAGGCATCCATTCGCCTTCCAACTGTGCGCGGCGTTTGCTGCCGTTCGGAACCTCTTTGAGGGCAGAATCTGGGATTCCAACCGATGCTCAGGAAGCTTAGGAACTGGACAGTTTCTGCTGTTTTGATGAGTTTACCACATGCCCTGGTGTGAATGAAACCCACCGCGCAACCAACGAGTTGTTTCGGAGGTGCTGTTTTTGTGTTTCTTCTTTTTTTTTTTTCCCCCCCCCCCCCCGTGTTTTTGACCTCTGAAGCCACAGACGAGCAAGGCGGCGCCGTGCTGAACCCGGCCATCGCCTTTGGCCTCGCCAGCATCATGCCCGGGGGCATGCCCGGGGGCCAAGAGCATGTCTGGGCAAAAGTGTTTATTTGTTTGTTATACATATATACATATGCACATATATGTGTATATATAATATGTATATGTGTACATATATATATATATATATACATCTATATGTGTTTTTGTTTTTTACACGTACGTAAATGAATTCTTTGGTCTGCACGTCAACTAGGGGGCCTTTCAATGTCCTACGAAACCAAGCTGAACCTTTTTTTGGGGACTCCCTTCTGGTTGGTTCAAAAGGGGCACCACCAGAAGGCACCGGTTTTGGGGGGTTGCCCTCCAGCCCCACGTGCTGTTCATCTCAAGCCAAAGAGCCTTTCGGTGAAAGGGACTTTGGTGTAGGGATCAGATCACGGGGTCTTTTCCTGTGAAAAACTCGAAACCTAGGACGCCTTTCTGCCCACAGAACACTCAGAGGAGTTGTTTTCGTCCCAATCTGGCAAAGTTTGGGAGGAAACAACTGGACGTTTCCGCTTGTGTACCTTGTCTGGGTGGAAATGTCTGTTTTCGAGGGTAGCACTTTTTTTTTGTGATTTACAAGGGAAACCCAAGGAACACCACCAATGTGTGGGTTCCTTTATTTTGAGACAAACCCGGGCGGTTTCCTTTTGAACAGTGAGCTGTGCCTCTGATTCACGTTTGCTTGGGCCAATAAACACAGAGGGTGACCCTCTGGCTCAACTGAGAGAAGGTCCGACCAAGCCACTCTGTCGACCAGAATTCATCGGCTCCAGCTTCAACCCTTCAGGGCCATTCAGGGCCGAAGGTGACAAGATGCTGCCCCTTTGCCTTTTGCCGAAACTCCCAGCGCGGTCTGCGTGGGTGGGATTTTGAGCCTTCCTGGATAGTCAGGGGTCTTCATATTTCCCTTTTTGGTAATAAACATCACCTTTCCGGCCAATGAAAGTTGAGTCTCCCTTGGTTGGGGTGATGTTTTAAGGGGAAGTATAGGGAGCCCTGACAGTTGACCAACCCCATTCCCGGCTCTTGACTTGGCCAAGGGAGAATCTCCGTGTCAAAGTCATTTCCCAAGTGGAAGGCCAAAGGGAAATGACCCAGTTTCTGACTTGACCGCCCCCCAAAATGTGCGGCAAATCAAAGCTATCTGGATCCCCATTTGGGCAAACATGCCGGCCAAAACCAATCAAGAGTCCATTGAGCTGATTTCCCTTCGCACATTTCAAAACGCAGAGGCCATCATCGATTGATGGATTTGATTGCCCTTCCGATTTCAATGAAACATTTGACTGCTGAAACATGAGGGTCATTGTCATCGAATGTCCTCCCTGAAAGTGGGGACATCTAGAAATGGCGGGTCGATCTTGGTTTGACCTTCAAAATCTATCCAAGCGGATATGCCCAGATATTCAGCAACACCAGATAAGCGACTTAGAATACTTGGATATTTTCCGAAGTTTGCCCCCCCCCCCCCCACCCCCCCCAAAACCTACCAGGGCCAGTGACCACAACGGCGATCTTTTTTTGATGGTACCGTTTCTGCTTGGGTTTGAGAGACGCCCATATTGTTCCTTGTTCTTTCCTTTATTATCATTATTCTTATTATTATTGGCGGGGAGACCTTCTTTGGATTTTCAAGAGCAACCAAGCAGACCATTTTTGAGGTCCGATTCCTGTATGGCACCTGGTAGAAGCATGTCATCATGGTCCCTTACCTGAACATTCCAACAACCAGTTCGAGGTGAATGAGTCGGACCCCAACAACCGAGCGGTCTACTCCCAGAATCGTGACACATGGCAAACAGTATCTGCCTCGCTACCCCGTTCCATGTTTTTTAGTGACGAACTTTCGATGGGGAGCCACCTGGCTCCCATTTGTTCAATCACGCCGACTTGGTAGTGATGAGAAATCCTGGCATGTCACCTCCAAGTCACCTACCTCATGGAGGGTTCCCCATTTGGGGGTGTCTTGTTTTGGGCCCAACACGGATTTCGGCTTCCCTTCAAACCAAACAGGTTTGTCAGCCTCCCTCTACTTGGTCGTTAGCCCGGTTTGGTGGTGTTCCGGAGAGGGAACCCCCATTTACCCACAAGAACCAGGGACCCATTCAAATCCAAATCCAAATCCACCAATCCACTCCACCAACTTGCTGGTGCGATAGGCAGGGAATGAGGGAATGAACCGGTTGGGTGGGGGGAATGACCCTATCAACCATCCCCTTTTTTGAAATTCCTTTAAACAAATTGGAATCCGCATCCTTCATTCCTTCATTCCATGTCTGAGTCCCTGCATCTCTCTCGCACCAATCCAAACCAACAACTAAGGTTTACCTGAAAAGTTAAACTCATTGGCTTCCGAATCCGATTTCCCTTTAAACCCAACCTTTCAACCGGCACCCTTAAAAAGAAAAAAACACGAGCCTCCGTTTCTCATTCCCCGCGTCTCTCGCACGCCAATTGGCCTCACCTCGTCTCGCAGCACGCCTCCCCAGGTGGTACGGGGCCGCTTGGGTCCTGGCGGAGCTGCTGGGCGCGGTGCTGGGCTCCAGGCTCTTCGCCACCCTCCAGGCGCTCGGTTGGAGCGGTTTCCAGTGGGGGGGGGTGGGGTGGGTGGGGTGGGGGTTTTGGGTTTTTGGGGTTTCGGTGGAAAACGGCGTCTCCTCTTTTTTGTGGTGGGGTGGGGTGGGGGTTTCGGGTGGAAAACGGTTGGGGTGGGTTGCGGGGGTTGGGGGGGTTGGAGGTTTTCGGTTTTGGGTGGCAAACGGCGGATTCACCATGTTTTGTTTGGGTGGAAGGTTTGAAGGGCGTTTTTGTTGATTTTGAATGAGGTGCAAATGGCTGGATGAAACTCTGAAACCAAAGCCTGTTGGTCCCACAGGAGGGTCCGCTTCAGGGTTTGGACCTGTTTCGCGGGCCTGTTGTTGCATCGTGATCGCTTGGCTGTAGATCGGGTCTGTCGGGCAAGCGAGATGATCAACGCTCGCTGGCGCTCGCGGTACTTTTAAAGGAGACCCTTTTTGAAGGCGCCAAGCACGAAGGTTGTTTCTGGCAATGGACCATTTCCTCTGCAAGCCAACGAAAAAAACTCGAAGCGCGGGAGCCTTTTTGCCCGCGGCACGTCGGAGCCCAGGCGGGCTCCGAGGATTGCCCGGAGGAGCACCTGGAGCTTTGCGCCCCAAGGCCGCCGACACTTTGGGCCTGGGAGTTCGGAGCGTGATGTTAGGACTTGTTTTTTTTGGCCAATCCAGTCGCTCGGAAGTGAGTCTTTTGAGTCGACTGAGGTCTCTTTGCATTTTGCCAAGGGATGTTGGGACTGAATGACTTTTTGCCAGCGAATTCGGGTTTTCCGCATTAAACCACTGAAAAGTTAGTCACTTTTAGCAGGGGAGCAGGAAGCAACCGAGTGAAGGTATGGATACCGCCTGGGGCTTGTGTTCATTTTTTTTTTGGCTGGGGGGTGGGGCTTTGGTGTTTGGGGAAGATACAAGCAGGAATCCCCGTGATTTTGCGAGTGGAGGGGGTTGTGTGGGGGAGGGGTGGATTGTCTTGCAGGGCCAAAATGGGATCGTGCAACAAAAGTGGGGCAAGGGGTAGGGGGGAGGGTGGGGCAAAGAGGGGGACCAGGGGATTTTGATAACTTTTGGAAAGAAAGCAAATGCTACCTTTTCCATCCTCTATTTCTTTCTGTTTACAACTTTGCGAGCTTCAACCATGGGTTGTGCGGGGGTACTGGTTGACCAATCGTAACCGAAAACAAGCTGACAGCTAACTACAGCTTACCTACTGAGGTGACAGGCAAATCACAGTTGTTTGGTTGGCAGGTGGCTTCATCATGTTAGATGGGGAAACAGTTTCAACTTTTCCTGGCCAGTCAACTTAGGTCAGCCAAACACAAGCAGGCGCCAAGCAACATCAATACGTACGCTTGACAACCCATTTTGTTTGGGCCTCGAGGCCTCGCGCTCTCACGACTGTCACCAAGATTCTTCAACAAAGCTGGGTAAACAAGACCTCGTCATGTCGGGCCAAAGCTTTTCTGCAACTTGATTTCTTGGGCGTAAGCAGGGAATGAGAAATGGAGTCTGACCTCGAATAAAAATTCCATTTGTGGTTTCGTTTAAGGGCATTCAGCAAAGCTGAGAACAAACTTGCGGGTGCGATAAGCAGGGAACGAGAAGTGGAATGACCCCCGAACAAACACCATCCCCTACCGTCTCCTTTCAGGGAATCCCCTGAGTTCATTCCAACTCAGACCCTTATACACCATCCCTTGTGGAACGACCATTATAAACCATCCCACTGGTGGTTTCGTTTTGACGGGCATCCCTGGGATCATTCCACATCTCAGAACAAACTTGCTGGTGCAACAAGCAGGGAATGAGACATGGAATGACCCCCGGAAAAAAAGAAACAAAAGAAGAAAAAAGACATCCCCTACCGTCTCCTTTCAGGGAATCCCTTTCAGTTCATTCCAACTCATTCCCTACTTCTCGCACGTCCACTCGCCAGGATGTCCTCTAGGCTGCTGGGCGAGGCGTTGGAACCTCAAGCGACGGGGGACGGCATCCGCTGGGTGGGCGAGCCCTGGGGGGTGGGCTAGAAGCAACGAAAGGAGCCACGAAGAGCGGACCATGTTGTAGCCCTGGGCCTCCTTCCAGATTCCTTTGGTCAGTTTGGGCCTTTCAGATTCATTTAAATTTGGTCAATCCTTTTTTGCAGTCAGGGGCCACTTTGTAACTGCACAGACCCGGAATCCATGGGATCCAATCGATGTCACAAGAGACGGTTGAAGTAGGGAGTTCTATTTGGATTTTCATTTTTACCCAATTGCCCTCTCTGGATTTGCTGGATCCTTTGCTTGCTGGCTCTCAGCAATGCGAAGTGGAATGACCCCTACAAACCATCCATGACCCCTACCAAAAGAAAGCCCCCTACCAACAAACGATGGTTTCTGAAAGTCGTGCAGGACTTCGTGCATCCACAGTATGGCTTCCTTTCGTTTGTTTGTTGCCATACCCGGTCTCGTCTCGTCATTTCCGATGGCGCTTGAGGCTGGGCACGTTCACCTTAGCTGCGCGCCCGGTGGGGGGGGGGGGGGGGTGGGAAGGGTCACCAGGTCCGGTCGAGGCGTCTCTCCGTTAAAGGGGTTGACGCACGCGCCGCCCTCAGAAAGAAAAATCGCGTCGTGGAACTCGGGGTTCTCCTGCATCTCATTTTTGGGAGGGGAAGCAAAAGAGGGAGGAAGTAAACTCTTTTCCAACAACGACTGCAAGAGATGCAAGAAAGACGCACTGGACAACTGCTCGTTTTCTGAAAGCGTCGAAGAACAATGTGCCAGTGAACATACAACACAGCACAAACAGCACAAACAGCACAAACAGCACAAACACAGGGCAGCACAGCGCAACGAGGAACAGTTGAAGTATTAGAAACGGACGCAGAAGGTCTCCGAAGACCAATAGGAGGGTTTAAGAAAAGGACACCTCCTCTTTGACATGCGGAACTCACTATGTTATGGTTGGTCTATCGCGTCCCACCCAAGTTCCCCATTCAAAGCACGCAGCCGCACCCGCATTTTTCTTTCAGTCACCAGAGTGCTTTTGTAGAGGCTGCTTCTGTAGTTCTCGAGCGGGCGGAGTCCTCAACAGAGGGTTGGTTTGCTGATCTGGCCGGAGGGCCATTTCGTTTGCAAGCTGACAGTCGGAAAAAAAAAAAAAAAAAACATTTCCAAGTCAGCTCCCCTGTTTTTCGTAACCGCCACAGAAGCACGGGCCGGCCCCTCCTTTTGCTCGCATGAGGTGCTCACCTTTGCGATGAACGTCATCAACCTCTCAGAGGCACATGTGGCAGAGCACTTGACTCGTCTTTTGAGGATACCCTTAGGGTTGGTTTAATTAAAGGGCAGCCACAAGGAGAGCCGTTTTCTGCCATGCAACAGGTCTCCGATTCCAAGCAAAAGAGGCACCACAATCCAAGCTCAAGTGGGCAACTGGAGCCGAGAAGTTGGGGAACGGTTCAATGGCTACAGCTGGGTGAAAGATGCAAGTCACCCATTGTGGTCATTCCCTTTGCTTACCTCAAGGCGATGGCAATTCTGCCACCTGTGTACCAAAAATCGGGAAGAGGGTCCAGAATCTGATTGCTTCAGGCCAATCATGTGGTTTGCGCATAAAGGGCCAGCCAAATCCTTCAAAACATCAAGTAGACCACTTCACAAGAAAGTTGTTTCTGGTATCAGAGTGGGAACCAGCCCCCCAACTTGCTTGCTGGTGCTCAGGGAAACGGGAGATTCCAAGACAACACAGAACACCACATCAGGAGAAATAGAATGAACCTGGAGAAGACAACACAACACCACATGGGGGATGGTTTGAACCTGATTCTAAGATAAAGAACACCACGTCAAACCACATCGGGGATTTTTGTTTTCTTTGTCTCGGGGTCAGACTCCGCCTATCGATCTCTGCAGGCCACGCCTTGGTCCTCCGCGGCCGCCTTGATTAGCATGATCTACGCCTTGGGTCCGGACGCCCGAGAAACCGCGGACTTCGAGGTCTGGAAATTAGTCAGAAGTCTGGGTGTGTGTCTAAATAGGGACCCTCTCTTCGCAAGAAAAACATAAACAGTTTCCCCTTGAACTCCTTGTAACCCCCCGCAAAAAAGAAAGAAAGAAAGAAAAGAAGGTACCCTCAAAACAGACACAAACACAAACACACATGATGTCCGTTATGGAAGGATCTACCATTGCAGTTGTATGGTCATGTCAAGCGTGTTTTCATTTGCAAAATGCATGGCTTCCTTGATCTTTCCTGCTTGCCGGCCTTAACGCTGTGCTTGAAGCACTGTTTACACAAACATCCTATTATCCCATGGGTGTCATGGTGGGGGGGGAGAACTTTGCTGTAGCGGCGCAAGGTTTCTTTCCGTTTTCTGCCCACTCCCTCTTTGCAAGTACTTGTGATCTGAGGTAAAATCTCCGGGGCACACTTCAACCCGGCCGTGACGCTGGCCATCGTGCTGAGTGGCAGCGCCTTGGCGACTCAGACGTGCGATGCATGTTGCGGTGGATTTCAGGAGCATCCTCACCCTTTTGGGGTTGCTCTGAAGGGAAACCGAAGGGAAAGCAAAGGGAAATTATCCACTTTCGGGGTTCCCACAGAGACAAGCGCAAGGTGTGTGCTTTGTGAGAAGTTCAGAAGGGAAACATAGTACATCAAACATCGGAAAGGGCCAGTCATTTTAAGAAACGTCCAATCTCCTGCCTCGGTCACTGACGAAGACTTCAGTTCCCTATGAGAACCCATGGGGATTTGCCCATGTGCACTTGGACGAGCATGTCGCTTGCTCCTCGCTCGAACGAACTGCTGGTCCAGCGAGGAAGCAAGTGCTCCGTGGGGGACGGCCTGGCATATACTGCAGTGCAGGCCTGGCGCCCCCGGTGATCAGCCAAACTCTGAAAGCAACGTGCAAGCTGTGAAACGCCACGATCAGTTCCGTGGCATTGCTATCGCTCAAAGGGTCGCCGACTCGGTGCCTTGCGCAACCCGAACTTTGGCAAGTTCTTTGGGGGTTAAAAGGCGAGTAGGTCTTGTGAGCGCGCAATCTGGACGGACAGACGGATAGCCCTTGCAAGTTCGCTTTCCAGTCTGAAACTCTTACTGCCCTTGCTGGTTTTCTACCTGGAGCCGCCCCCTCCCCCCCAAAAAAATAAGTTTTTGTTTTTTCCTTTAAAAAAAAAAAAAAAGAAAAAAAAATGGAGGAAAGTCCACAAGTGGACCCGTGGTTCATGGGGTTCCCAATCCATGGGATTGCCAGGCCTGCGGGGGCCTTGCGGCTGGGCTGCTGGCCGCGGCATCTCGGCGCCTGGAGGGGGCCTTCAATTTTTCAGAAAACCGAAATCACTTCCTCAGTTCATGAACTTTTTTCTCTTTTTGGGAAGACCATTTTAATGGCAAATAAAAAAAGTTTGGACTTTTTCCGGGCCATCCCAGCAGGTGAGCACTTGAGTTCATGGACTTTATGTTTTCCGTTTCTGATTTTCCCTGGTTGGTCTTTGAAGGGAACCGTGGTCGTTCCTGCCGTTTTTTGTTTTTTCTTCACGGAAGGCTGAAGCCAATGGAAGTTGTACTTTTGGAGAAGACCATTTTAGCGGGAAACAACCAAGTGTAGGCTTTCTCTGCCCAAGCGACTCGGGAAGCGAGCAAACAAGCAAAGGGAAGAGCCACCACTGTGGGGGTCCAGAAAAGGCCAGGCCTGGCTTTGCCTGGAGCTTTCCCTCAGTTGCCCAAAGCCGACCTTTTTTGACCTTTTGGTTTCTCCTTGTTGGTCTAGTTTTAGTCATGACCCCAAAAGGTTAACCTTTTATTTCTGGGTCCTTTGGGCAAGTGAGTTCCAGATGATTGTTTCGCCAGGGGGGTGAACTGCACCAAGACATGTCGGAGGGGTTTCGCGTGTCCACGTTTCCGCGAGTCTCAAAGGGTTGGACTATTTGCAACACATCCGCCAATGGGTGTCTTTTTTAGGGGACCCCTAAATGGTGGGTTTCCCTTTGGTCTCCCTTTGAATCAACCCCAAAAAGAGTACCCGCACAAAACAACAAGCCATCCGGTGTCCAGACGTCTTATTTTGCGGCTGGCGCTTCTGGGATTTCGCAGAGCTAAAAGGGAAATGATTTCAGACGGAGCCCATCCAGGGCTTACGCTTGCATCCCCTCAAGGGATAGCTACAAGGGAAGCCGGTTTGGATTGAGACCCACATATGCCAAACGAGCACATCTTTCCGAGCCCAACACTCTTTTTTCTTCGAAGGGCCGCCAAAAGGAACCGAGCTCATTCCTCCCATTTTTTTTTGGTTGGGTCTCCTTGAAGCACCCCCCCCCCCCATCCCTGAGGTCTACCACGCCAACGGGCCCTTCGCCTCCCTGCCGCTGACGCCCTTGCCCTTCCGGCCCTGGCGCGGGGCCCCGGAAAAAACCGGCCACGGGCCACGGGCGCCGGGCGCCGGGCGCCGGGCGCCGGGTGTTTGGGTGGTGCCCAGCCGTCCGGTTCCTTAGGTTTTCATCTTTTTCGTGGGCTTGGTGGGGTGTCCGAATCTAACCAGAAGTTTTCGACAGTGAGGACAGCCCAGGTTTTGTGGCTCTTTTTTTGACACAGCTCCCTGCACTGAGCCCTTTTCCATTGCAAAGGTACTTCAGGAGGGGGAATCCAAATGGGGCCCAGAACTCTGGCGCTGTGAGGATTGCAGACTCTGCTGAAGAGAGGGTGTGCCCGTGAAGTTTGCGCTGGTTTGGGAATGGGTAAAGCACAGATGTGCTCGTTAACATGATCTCGTCTTGGAATCTGACCGGCGTCTTGACGCATGCTTTGGTAGGACTTGGTGCAAGCGTGGGATTTGAAAGGGCACGCTTGGTCTGTTTGAAGAAGCATGTTGCTCTTGAAATAAGTGCTTGACTGTTTGAACTTTGGGATGTTTTCAAAAATGCTGACTTGCCGCGCTTTCCGGCCCGGCGGTGTTGTGCCGGTCGCTTCAGTGGCCCCGAGTCTCAGGACGGACTTTGGGCTGGCAACGGCCGCAGTCTTAGAGCTGAGAGACGAGTTGAGTTGCAATCCGGGATGCGGTGATCTGTGCTGAACGAGAGGAGGACAACCACGATGGAATGCTGTGACATGCCAATGCCGGCTGTCCAAGCGACTTCGTTCAAGCAATGTAGCATAGGATTGAGGACGGTGGCTTCCCTTAGTGGTATCCCACTCCGCGGATTAAGACTTGGACTTTAATCGCATGGACAAGATAGTGCATGGTGCTTGAACACATGGAAGCCGCACCGGGTTGAGAGCAACAGTGGAAATGCGGCTCTTCTATGCTTGAGGTTTTTAATAGCGATATTTCCACTTGGGTGTGCCATTCTCCACTTGAGCGCGCCGATTGGCCGGACTTCAGGTGGGTATCGCTGAAGGCGTCTTCACCTTCGTGTGGCCCGGCCAGAGTTGAGTCGAACGGGCGGCTTAAAAACAGAAACAGAAACCTCGTCCCACTCGACTGGCCTTGCGCATGAGGCAAAGAAGGAAAGCCAAAACCGCCAACTTGTGAGCTCCGCCTTGTGAGAAGAAGCCTTGTAAGCTCTGAACTTCCAAACCGAAAGCAGCTGTAGCCAGGCAACTGGTGACTTGAATTGATGGGAATGGACCCCTTTTTGGTAAAGGGAGGGCCACCAGGAAACCAACCACATTGGGGGGGAGGGCCCAAGAAACAGATGAGCAAACCAAAGATCCAGTGACCATGGACAAACCAAGGACTGCCGTGAACGGGCTTTACCTTGTCATGCACTCAAATCAAGGTCCCATGCAAGCAGCGAGGCTCTACACACGGCCTTCATTTCATATTTGAATCCAGCCTTTGTGAGAAGATTGAGGGCACCCTTTCCAGGCCGGTTTGTATCGGGAAGCCAACAAAAAGCACCATTTTTGGGGCGGCCCCTGTGTTGGCACATGCCCAGATGGACGAGCTGCGAGTTGTTTTCCGAGGTTAGCTTACGTTGTCCTGGCCTGCGCCACCGTCACCGTCCCCCGCGACTCTAAGACGCGGCAGGCGGGAGGGAAGGAGCACTGGCCGAGCAGAAGGTCAGCAGTGCAGTGCGAGGTAACCAGTGGAGGGTTCCCTAAAAGTTTCTTTGAGAAACCCATGAACCAATCTGGGAAGCCACTTTATTTTTTTACCAGGCCAGTTTTGTAGGGAATGGCAAACAACCGCAAGGCGACAACAGGGAGTCCTCCCCAAGTCCTGAGGAAGGCCCCCTCCCTGGCAATGTTTGCTTCTTTTCCTGTTTGTTTCAAGGCCAGACCCCGGACCTCTGAT
This sequence comes from Effrenium voratum, assembly GCA_963377175.1. Lineage (NCBI taxonomy): Eukaryota > Dinophyceae > Suessiales > Symbiodiniaceae > Effrenium > Effrenium voratum. The sequence goes on from CAUJNA010003606.1 coordinate 107,092, forward strand.
TCCAAATTATTGGGAAGGGGCTAACAGGGTATGTGTCAAAACGAATTCCTTGCGAAGGAAGCAGGCCACGAAGCTGAAGCGACATGTGGCAGGGTCTCCACTTCGTTTCGACAACCCAATGCCAAGCTTGCTTTCTTCGTCGAACGCACGGCGGCAGCAGCAGCCGCAGCAGCAGCAGCATCATAACCGCCAATACTACTACCGCGACCAACACCACCAGCACCACCACCACCACCACCACCGCCGCCGCCGCCACCGCCGCCACGACCGCAAGCGCAAGCGCGACCACGACTACGACCACGACCACGACAACGACCACGACAACAAGAAAGTACACGACAACAAGAAGAACAACAAGAACAGCAAGAGCAACAGCAAGAACAGGGTCAACAAGAAGAAGAAGAAGAAG
>CAUJNA010003606.1:110000-155000 GCA_963377175.1 Effrenium voratum
TGACAGGGGGCTGCGCTGTGGGCCCAGTGTCTGGGGGTATGCTCAACCCCGCCGTTTCGGCCCGGAGCCTCAGTGGGAGGGCCTGTGTGATCTTGTGGCCCCAACTTGCCCTGGGTGAGTTTTGAGCCACGCATGAGTGGTTTTCTGTTTCCTGAGTCTGGATTTTGAAAACAGGGCGTTGTTGGGGAAGCCGATTTCTTTCCGTCGGACGTGTTTGCTTGGCTGCTTGTTCTGTTCGCAGTTTGCATAAGCAAAGCAATCGGGTACTTCTTCGGATAGGCGGCGTCGGGGGTGTTGCTTGACATTAGTCCAAATTCCTAGAACTCTACAGGTCACAACCTACTATATGGCGGATAGTCATGCAAGTATGCACCCATGTTGCCTTGAGCCTGGCCCCCGGTACATCTTTGTGTTCACTGTACCGTGTTGCGAATTGTTTCTGGTGGAGCTGTGGCTGTGAATTAATATCTGTTGCCAAGCGATCTCACGATCCAACCCTTTGCTTTCGACCCAACACCTCTTGCAACATGTGGCTGTGGGTCAACAATAGGTACCCAAAATAGAACCCTGGTAGATGGAAATATGGACTAAAACCTGCGGCCCCCTGGTGGTTTAATTTTGACCCCATACTTCTGTCTGGATGGCACGAGGTGGGCGTGTGGATGCTAAACCTGGCGGAGCTGCATTCCGTGCGGGTGCGGGGCCCCGGCTGAAGCCAGGGCCAGATGGCTATGACTTAGGTCGAGCGCACATCCCCTAAAATATCAACCAAAAGGATACCTAAAGATTCGCACCAACAAAAACCTTGAGAATCTTGGTAGAACCATCAATGGTCGGATGTGGGCGTTTCATTGGAACTGGTAGGCCAAGGCACAATGACCAGGTTTAGTTGGAGTTGAAAGCTGTGGTTCTCAAGATGCCTCAATTTCATAGCAATTTGAGACGAGACTAAGAGCTGTATATACATATGTATGTATTATATATATATATATATGTACATATGCAAACACAGGTTTAAATGCGCCTGAGGCTGATTCCCGATCTTGTCTCGGGAGGGTTTTGCCGCTCAATGAGTTGGGTGGGTTGTGGGTACCCTATGTGTCTGCGTCTCTGGACGCGGGGGTTGATACTGCGCTCTGGCTGATCGGGAATCAGCCTCAAGCGCATTGCAACCCGTGTGTGCATGTATATATATATATATACATATGTATATATATATATATACATAATATATGTATATACAGCTCTCATCTCAAATTGCTATGAAATTGAGGAACCTGAAAGTTTGTCGCAGGGTTTCCTTTTCTTCCGAAGCCAACTGGCGTTGGATGTATTTTGGCTCTTTCTCTTCAAAGACAAGGGAAGATTCGAGCTCCCCGGCAACCAACATGAGATCCAATTTTTCCGCCTTGAGCGACTCTGAGCGCAACTTGGCTCCGGCCAGGAGGCGTGCATGTCCCTGGCGCTGTGTGTGCAGCTGAGTGCCTTTCAATGTGCGGGAGGCCGAACCGGGGGGTCAAACTTGAAGAGTGGAATCCCAGAATGACCCAAGTTGCGGACACATGAGTGTTTTTTCATGGGGTAAAGTAGGAGGTTGTTGGCTAGGTGTTTAGTTCATTTCACCAGAAAACTCAACCCCTAGGTCTTGGGTTTCCCCTGCTAGGAAGTACTGGATGGAGGCTAGCTGCCGTCGGATTGGCTGGAATCTCTCAGGGGCTTTTACTGCGGATCGAAAGTTGGCCATGTGGGTGTGGGTCAAAAGTAAATTTGGGGACCCGCCGCTTTTGTCCTTGTTTCCATTTGCCTGGGTTCCGATTTGGGCCTTTGTTTGACCCACAGCCATTTGATTGATGCCCGGCTATGGACAACTGCAAACGGCAGATTCTGATGCAGGGCGGTGATTAGATGCGATGTCTGTGTGTGTGTGCTGAAATTGAGGATGGACACGTGAATGTGCTTGAAAGGGAGGAAGCAAATCATTTGCTGTCCCCCCCTGTTTTGGGAAGCTCCCGCAAAAAGGTGGATTCTCCTGATCGCGGCTCCATTTCTTGTTCGCTGTGCAGAAAACGGTTTGTGGAACCCCTCTCTTCATTGCATTCATGGAACACAGCAGATGTACATGGTCGGGTCTACCTGTTCAACCGCATCTGGCCCTGGCGCATCCGAGCTTATCCTTGGTGTGCTTCAGAGGGCATGGAACAGCGCTCTCAATATGTATCAACAAATTGAGGAACATCATCATGACAGTCAGACACGCCCTCACTTGCCAGCAGTTTCCGCGCAGCAAGGCCAGCGATCCTTACTAATTATTGTTATTTTTCTCTGAGGGTACCATTTCTTGTGTGGTTTCAACACACGCCAGCAGGAAATAACCCATGTTTTTTGAGGGAGGGTCCCCCCCCAAAAAAAGACAAGCCACCGAGCAACTTGTGTCTCGCACTGACGGGGGCGGCACGGACCTCGGAAGCATCTTGCAGGTCTCATAGCCGCCGTGGTCTTCCGGATCACTCACCCGGGCGAGTACGCCAAGGCGTCGAAGAGCCTCACGTACATGCCTCTGTCGATGTTTTTTGCATACGAATATATATATATATATATATATTATATGGTCACCCACCCCCCCAGAACTACCTTTCCTTCTTTCTTCATAAAATGACTGCAAACAAGCCGTGCTTTTCCATAGTTTTTAGCTCTCTCGAGCATAAAAAACAAGGGATTATATGTATTTATGTATATACATAAATATATTTTATATGCATACGCATGTATGTGATGTATACATATAGCATGTGAGACATACATATCGATCATACGCACATGTACATGAACAGGCACGTACATACACATGTGTACACGTACAGGAAAGGACACACATGTGTATGTATATATATATATAGAAATGTATATATATATATATATATGTATGCGCACATTTTCTCCATTCTGATTAATCCTATGAGGGGTTGACCAAACTGGCGGGCCCTTTTGACACCTTGGCATCACGTTGTGCCACCTCTTAAGGGCGTCCTCACCCCAAAATGGACCACCAATTTGTCATCCGAGCGATTAATGTCCATTTGTGTGTGTGTGTGTGCGTGTGTATTTGTTTGTTTGCTGGTTTGCTGGTCAGTTTGTTTTGTTTGTTTGTTTGTTTGCTTGCTTGTTTGTTTGTTTGTTTGTTTGTTTGTTTTTGTGCATGCGTGTGTGCGTGCGAGAATGCGTGCGTGCGTACCGTTCTGTTCCGTTCCGTGCCATGCCGTTCTCTGCCGTGTGTGTGTGTGTGTGTGTGTGTGTGTGTGTGTGTGTGTGTGTGTGTGCGTGCGTGCGTGCGTGCGTGGGTGCGCAAGCGCATGTGTGTGTGTGTGTGTATGTTTGGTGTGCGTGTGTGTGTGTGTGTGTGTTTTTGGTGTGTGTGTGTGTGTGCGGGTGTGTGAGTGTGTGTATTTGTGTGTCTGTGTCTGTGTCTGTGTTTGCGTGTCTGTGTTTGCGTGTCTGTGTTTGCGTGTCTGTCTGTGTGTGTGTGTGTGTGTTTGTCTGGGTGTTCGTGTGTCGGGTGCATGTGTCGGGTGCGGGTGGCGGTGCGTACGTGTGCGCGTGCATGCGCATTAGGGAGTCTTGAAGGAAAATAACACGGATGGACACTTTCTTTGGTGCATTTTGTTTGGATGTTAGGACTTTAACTTTTTGCTAACTAGTGCGAGTTCCAGTAACCCACCAAAAGTTAGTCACTTTTAGCAGGGGAGCAGAAAGCAACCGACAAAAACTGCCGTCAAGAAAAGACAGCGAACCGGCTTTAAACCCTTTGGGTGGATGGTTTTTCCCCTTGTCGACACCATGGGACTGGCTTTGCGACAATCCGGGGAGTCCAATTCCCAAGGCTTTGCGACACATTGGGCTTGCTTTTGCGCAGGCGCCGCTTCTGGTGCGATGATGCTGATCGCAAAGATTGATCCAGCCGGAGCTAGCGGAAGGATAAAAGGACCTGGGATGTTGTAGCTCAATGCACACAAGTGGTATGTCAGAATGCGGATCTGCACGTGGATTAGTATACATGCAAATGGTTGTGATAGAGCTCGAGGCAGAGGACATGCGAATGTGTCGAAAACGTTTTTGAATATGTGAGGCTTCGACCGAATCTGCGCTCCGCTTTGCTGCCAACTGCCGAAAAGCCTGCGGCTGAGCATGTAGACACATGGGGATGTGTTGAGATGTCCGACCAGCGTTCAGGCAGGTTCAAAGCTAAGCCAACAAATATTGATGCCAAAGAGGACCAACAAGATACCCACATGTTCAGCAAACAGGTTGTGGCCATTCGGAAGCTGACATGTTCAAACCAAGCCACTCGGAAGTTGACTCTATTAGGTGTCTGTATCTTGCGCTGACTGGAAACAAAAGATGAAAGCTCAAAGTTCACTTCCTTGGGTTGTGTGCCAGGCAAGTCTTCCCTCAACACACGATTCCCATGAGCAGAGTGTTCTTCCCTCGCGTCGGCTTTGAGTCCGCGCTCAGGTTTTCACCCATCCTACGCGCAACGAGGAGCCCACTGGTTCTCGTGTTTCATGTTTTTTTGTTTTGCGAGACGAGGCCAATATTTGCGGATCCCACTCGGGAAGTTGAAGTTCAACCTTCCGCCCAGCCATTTGGGATAGAGAGCCAACGTTCGCATCCCCCAGCTTGTGATGGCACATCGAATGCATATGTTGGTTGTCATTGCAACACAAGCCCCACCCCTGGCAGTGTGAGTCAGGCTGCTTTCCGTGGCGAAATAGGTGACTCGTCCTGATGAATCATGGCTCCCTTGCGACGCTCTTCGCTTTTGCCAATCCCCGGTGCGTCCGCTCCAAGCCACAGGCATGGTGTCGTCCGCCATCACGCCCTTCGGGGGCCACCCGCCCAACAAACGAGGGTTTGTGGAATCGGGAACATGGTCGGTGTGCCCTTCCCTGCAGAACCAGCCCGAGAAATCGAACCAACTCAGAAAAGACAGCCATCTGGGTACATGTCAAATTAGGCCCCCCCCCCCCCCGAAAATGGAGTTCGGTTTTCCTCATGGTTTCCATTGACACCAACCTCAAAAGGGGACAACAACCTTCGCAAACCGCGCCGTTGTGCAACATCGATCTGCAAGATCCTTTCGGATCATTGTTTCACTGGTTGTGGTGTCTCCATACCAACTCAAAGCAACGGAACCCCCACGTAGGTGTCAAAACAGGCGTTCGGACTTCAGAGGGGAGTTTGTCATTTGCGTTTTCAGCCAGCCAACTCAAAAACACGATGCCTGTTGTAGTGCTGTAGTGGTTGCTCTTTGTGTAGTGCTTTCACTATTTGGAGGGAAGCAGAAATTAGCATGGAACCCAAGAAGGGGTCTCCCAAAAAGAACTCCCTCAAACGACATGTTGATCTGTAGGATACCCTGTTGGGGTTGATGTAAAGGGACGCCTGTTTGGGAAAGTCGGCCATTTTGGAGGTACCGAATGAACCAGATCCAAAATGCGCACCACCCAAAAAACCCTGAAATGATGATTCCCCTGTAACAAATCCAAGCAACAATGATTTCGAACAGTGCGATCGGATTTCGTCCATCCATCCACAGTATTGGAGACCGTCCCCATTGCGGGAAACCACCAAAAAGATAGGATTTCCCACGTGGGGAAAGTGACCCACGGTCCATCGTCAAAACTTCTTCCGGAAGGGAATACTGATCAATTTTCAATCGACGCTCTCGCCTCATGACTTTGGCAGTGAGGTGTTTGGGACATGTCTGGACGGAATATGGATCAACAAACACAAAACTAATTACACAAGCACAAGCGCACGAAAATCGCACAAACATCGCACAAAACTCGCACAAGCACACCCCCAGTTGGTCTCTCCCCCCCCCTGGCCCCCCCCCCCCCCCCGCGCGAAGCCGGATGGCTCAGGAGCCGAAGAACGAGATGGCCATGGCATTGCGCCGGGAGCTGGACCAGCACGGGCCTGTGGCAATGGGTCACCAGCGAGCGGTCGTCCAGGTTGCGAGTTATGGGCCCCAACATAGGGTCCATAGAAATACATAAATATATTTATATATACACATGATGATACATATGTGTGTGTGTACAAATATACATATATATATATATAGATCTATTCATGTTGTTTGTTGAGTTGACCTTTTCAAGTTTTTGTTTCTGTTGGCTTGGATTGGTTTGCCTTACGCTGAAACAATCATGGAAGTGCGCTTCCAGGCCTGTTGGCGGACGGGTCAATGCTTCAAACCGGGGTGCGAGTTGCCGACGTGTTGCGTTTGTGGGTGTTCCTCACATGAGGCCCTCAAGAACCCGCAGGTTTCCAAGGAATCGTTGCAACGACAAGCACGACCAAACACGCACACAAACACCAACACACACACACACACAACCATTCCTGGTCCAAGGACGGCTTTCATTTTTTGGGTTTTGTTGCAAACGCCTTGAACGGGGGAGGACTTGGACATTGGCGAGCAGTTTGGTGTATTGATCAATCGCTTGGACCCGAAGTCCAACGGGTGAGACTGAGGCTAAATCGCGAGCTGAACTCCTCGCAAAGCGCGGAAGTGAGGCCGGGCGTGGGTTCGGCGGGCTTAGGCTTGCTGGTTTGTTTGTCACTTCGTAGCTGGCTGCTTCCACTGGCAGTTCAGCCACTGGTTTTGAGCTTCGGGGAACGAACCTCCCCTGCAACTTGGCCCTCCACTTGCATCAAGATCGAATCCTGGCTCGTCGCTCGCTGAAAAGGCCAAGGACAAGGAGAGGCGATCAGCCGAGCAACCCAAAAACGGAGCCCAAGACCTCCACCAAAAACTCCCGGAACATGCTCGAAAACCAGTGTAGTTCCCCTTTCTTTCTATTTCCAGGGAAGCCGAGCATGTTGGGGTCTTTGTGAGGCGAGAGCTCTCGGACCGCGTGACCACGGCGCAGCTGCTGGCGGAGTTGTACGGGTCCAGCCCGGGGCTTAGGGGGGCGAGGACAACGGGGAGCCAGGTGTTCGGGGGTGTTGGAGCCCAGGAAAGTTTTTTTTTGGGGGGTTTTGGGGGTATTGATTTTTTGGGTTTTGGGAGGGAACCGGGTCTTGGGTGTTGATCTGCCAAAATCAATGCCTTGGGTTCCGAGCAAATGGAACATTGTTGGTTTTCGAAGAGACCCTCCCGGTATGGCCCATCCTACCGCCAGTTGGACCCCCTTTTGAATCCCATTTCGGTTGGCAGGCCAACATGAAAGCAGAAAAAGGGAGTCAGAATCCAACAATTTAGCCTGAAGCATCTCCCAAAAGGTCCTCCAAAGACAAATTTGTGCACAAGCGGCTTTGTGGCTCCAAATGGATATGACAGCAACCATTTGGAGGGGTCCCTAGTCACTACTGGGGATTGAAGGGAGACAAAAACGAGCGACACCAGCGCGAGTGGAAGTGAAAAGAAAGCCGCCCTTTGTGGAGGGTGTCATCCTGATTTTCAGGACCCCGGAAGCCGCGGGGCCCGCGCTACGCGACTGACTTAACCATGATCGCTTTGCAGAGTTGGAGCCTGGGACGGCAAAACACGCAACCTGTCGGTCCCTTCCTTCGCGACCAACCAACAAGTGGGCGAAAAACCCAAAGGAGGCGTCGAAGCCGTTGTCCCGAGATCCTGGGCCTGGCGTTGTTCGAGAGACTGTTTCCCGGCCATGCCGGGTTTGGGCATCCCTTTTTTTACGTGTGTCTTCTGGGTCGGTGGGCCTTTTGGTTTTCCTTGACCAGCGGGCCAACACGAAATTGGGGTGGCACCAACTCTAAAAAGTTGGGCATCCCTAATGGGTGTGTCCACGAAATTGGGTGGCACCAACTCCAAAAAGGTCGAGCCACACGCGTCGGTTCCTTCCTTCGACACCTCCGAACGCTGAGAACTCCGAGGCTGGGAGGAACAAGAGGCTCGGTCCAGAGAACTGGAGTTCGAGCGGCGCCAGCTCCTCACCAGCCCCCTGGCCGAAGGGGGCGGAAGGGCGGAAGGCGGTGAGGGGATCTGCCGGTTTTAGGGCGAGCTCACAAAACCGGGGGGGTATGACAAGTGAGCGAAAGCCATGGTACAAAGGTCCTTTGCGTGGGGATCCAACTCTGAATTCAGGTTTGGGCTGGGGTGACACCCGCCAGAAAACTGGGTTGCTGCATAGGTTTCCCAACACTTCCCTCCCAAGAAGGTAACCTCAGAAAAGACACACCCGAATGGCTATGAGCCTTCAGAGAAATTTCCCTCAAACTTGTTTGGTGGATGCATAAATCCCCACGCATTTCTGAGGTCCAGAACAAGACACTGGTAATGAGGCATTTGAAGTTGCCTATGTGGGCATGAGAAGGCCCCAAGGAGAGCAGTCCCTTTTTCTCGTGGTTTTCAACATCTCCTTTGCTGGGTGGCTTCGTTTTTTTTCGGGATTTGGACCCCCCCCCTTCCGAATTTGGGTTCTCCTTTTGGTGTCCCTTTTAAAACCCACAAATGCGTGGGGCGGGTGGGGGGGGTGGCCTCAAGAAAAAAACACCGAGCCGCTCACTCTCTCAGGTTTGGGCCTGGCGCCAGGAGCATGGGAAAGGGACTGTCTCGAGACCAGTTCGATGGGGTTTTCTTGGAAGAGCCTGCCAGCAATTCACGTGGAACCGTTCGACGTGAAAGGGGGGCGTCCTGGTTTGGACCATTTTCCTTTTGAAGGGCCCCCCCCGGACGTCAGGTTCCATGTTGATTGGTGGGAGGGTATCCGACCTTCTGCCGGGTTTGAATGGGTCTTGAATTGGTGGGGCAATATGTTTGATGGTTCGGAAGCAGCCCTTTTCCCCATAGCAAAAGCGGGTAAGGCACGATGCAGGTCACTTCCCTAAGTTGTTCGTGTCCTTCTGTTCTGTTCAGTGCCCTACATCCCAAGTACCTTGAGGGTCCTTGATCCGATCCTTCATTTCAAACATGGCCAAACGCCCGGGAACTGGGGGGGGGGTGATGTTCTGTTGGATCAACGCCTGAAGACATCTCCCAGCTTTCAATCATCATTCTTGGCTTCGCTTTGCCGGAAAGAACTGCGACCCATTTTGGATCGCGCAGGAGCTGGTGCGAAAGGAAAGCCGGTCTCCGCTCGAGGCCAGGGTTCCCTGGACAGACTTGGGTGTGTCTCAAAATAGAAGTACCCCAAACATGGTATTGGTCCTTTCGGCTTCCCTTTAAACCAACGCAACAAAAGGGTACCTTCAATCAAAGGCACGCCCACATAGTGCAGTGTCATGGCCATTTTGGTCCGGGTGCAATCCTGTTCACCAAGCGCGAAAAGGGTACCCAGAAAAAGAAAACCGAGATGACCCCAAACAAAAAGGCTACGTGGCAACACCCCGGCTACCTCTCCCCGTCTCTTGCCTTCGCCCTTTTTGTTTTTTCTTCAAAAACGGGAACCCGTCAGTGAGAGGCAGAACTTCCGTGGCTGAAAAGTGAACTTACTTTGAGGTTGGAATTGTCGTCTGGGGAGCTTGTTACATGCCGGGCCGTGAATCCAAGGAGTTGGATTCTGTTCCCTTGTTTCTCTTGAGGCTCCACTTGTGCGGCCTTGGAATGATTTTCTTTCACGACTTTGACCTAGAGAAAGCTTTTTGTTTGGATCGCCTGAGCTAGCTGAGTTCGGTTCCACGGCTGATCCGATAGAGAAGTTGGGGGGGGGGAATGGTTTGGTTGTCTCGTGTGAGAAGGCGGCACAAGGCGACACCAGGGTGTCGTTTTCGCGACCTCCCATTTGAGCATGACCTGGAACGGCGTCTTGAATGCCTCCGGATCGGAGGCGTGCAAACCTCGCGCGGCCGGTTTTCTGGAGGCAGGCCGTGGCATGGTCCGCTGGAGCGCAGTTCATGGATTTGAGGTCAAATCACCTGAGCCACAATCAAAGCCCGGGTAGATGAAGGTTAGTAAGGGGCAGTCCCAGCCGGAAGTAGTTTCGGCCACCTTTTCAATTCTTTGCATGGTTCTGGGTTCACCATTTTTGTACCAGGTTTTGATTGTGACTCACCTGGTTTGTCCGGGAGGGGGTGGCATGAGTCTGAGCCATCAACCCTTGAGCACGGATTTTGGGCAAGCTTCACTACTAATCCCCGAGCAATCAACCAGGAGTTTATTATGAATCCGGTGCTAGCATGACTTGGTGGTTCCCAGCTAAGTTTTTATATTTTTAGGCTTTAGTGGGGATTTATTGAACCGCCTAAAAGTTCAGCTTTTAGCAGGGGATCTGAAAACGGACCAGAGAGCAACGAATCCACATCGACCAAAGACCCGCGAAATGGCCCATGAATGGATCTGTCAGGGAGCGCCAGCATGTCCCGGGAAAGCCGCGCGCCTGGATTTTTGGCCTTTCGTGAGAGGCCTGGTTGGTCATAAGGGTGGGTTTTTCTTTGGGGACTCTCTTTTGGTTCATTTGAAAGGCAAAGCAACAGGACACCAGCCATTTGTTGGGTCCCGTTTTGATTCATACCTATTTGCAGTGGATATAGTGGATGCACAATCCTGTATACGCTGGAAACATCAAATGTTGACCCGGATTCACACGCCTGGCGGATTCATCGGGAGGACTGTGCGTTGGCCTACTGGTGAAATAGCGGTGGGTGGGGCGGGGGGTTCATCACAGATTTGTGACCAGTGATCCCCGAAATGGATGCACCCACAGGGCTCTAAATCTTATGTGAGCTGTCAACCAAACCCTTTGAAAGGTGGCGCGAAAAAAGGATGCCCAGCGAGTCGTGATTTCGGGGCCGCCAAATTTTGGGCAAGCTGTGCGCTGCACTGTGCTGATTGAAGGGGCCGTGCAGCCACCAACTTGGAAGCCCAACTCAGAGGGTTTCAGCAGCCTGCGCTTGACGTGGAGATCCATCTGGCGTTTGCGGGGCACGGCTAAGGCCTGTCTCGCTCGCACGAGGAGGACCGGTCTTTGGTCGCGGCGCCATTTATGCGGATGGGCGGACGGCTGTGATTTGGGCGGGCTTTGCTCCCCCAAGTAGAAGATGCATGCGTACGGACAAACAATGTGGATTCCTCGGGGGAGGTAGCATGACTGTAGGCATACTGTCATGTGGTGGCGGCGGCCGCGGCGGCGGCGGTGGTGGTGGTGGTGTAGCTCGCATGCGAGGTGCTTGACGACAAAAGAAAGAGGACAACGAAGGAAGAAAAGAACAGGCAGAAGGGACCATACTTGGAAAACGGTGGGACTTCCTGACAGTACTTGGGTCATCGCGACGCGACAAACAAATCTCCCTGCCACAGGTGGAAGGTCTGGGCCATCGAAGGCGCAAGGCTTCTTCCTCTGTGCTGTACAAATTTGTCTCCGAGGTCTTCCCACAGAACTGTCTGCTCTTGGAGATGGCACCGGAAGATGGCGGTAGACAACTCAAAGAAATTGTCGACTTCATGATTCAACCAGAAACAAACTCAAACCCACTAGAGGGAGTCGCATGTCACAGCCAAGAAGCACAATGCCCCTCAACCGCAGCGTGAACACCGGTGTCGGTCAGGTTGATGGTTGCAGTTCGGTGGCGGAAGCCGTGGCAAAAGTTCGCTGGGGATGTGTGTCAGCGGGCCCCTCTTGAGCTGGCTTTGTAGCAGCACATTCTTGCTGCTTGTCTGCAGACCCACCGAGTCAATGCCGGCGGCGACTCGCTCGGTTTTGCCATGGACTTTGGTCCATGGCCTGAGACGGCAACCACTCCATGCCATGTACCCGAATTTTGGGGACCACTTTTTGGTTGGTTTTCAAAGGGAGACAATAAAGAAGCCAAAGATTTTAGGGGTCTCCGATTTTATGACACTTGAGTAAAGCTCTCGACTCGCTTGCCGACAAGTCGAGTCCAGTCAGGAGCCGTGCATCGTGAACATCTGCGATGACCCCTTGCTTTCAGGCGAGCGAAGGGCTCCTTTCTTTGGGGCACCTGCGCTGCGCCCATGCGCGCTGGGTGTGTTATGTGGCACACAGTGCATCCGCACCCTTGAAGGCTCGATCTAGCGACAAAAAGGGGATTCCACGACGTCCATCTGCATGAAGATTGTTTCGTTCCCCTTGTTTTAGAGGGAATCGATTTCACAACCGGAAAAACCGTGATTCTTTGTCCAGAGGACGATGGAAGAGCCAGGTTCGGGGCTTCCGAAAGGTTTCGGTCGCGGAGTCGCGGAGTGGCCCAGGCTGCCTGCGCTACTCCCTGCCCGGCAATCATCCGGCGCGGGTCCTTCCGGAGAAACTCCATGGCCCCTTCTGGGGACGAGTGAGGGCATCATAGGCATGAGCCGAGTTTTGGCGTCTCTCAACTCTGATGGTCTGATGGGGCCGGTGATGCTCCCTAGGCGCTGACCTACCTGTCTTGATTTTCAGGCTTCAACACACAGCCGACGCACTTACACCTGTAAAACATGTCTCGCAGAGAGCCTGCATTCGTTGAGCCACAAGCAATCCATCCGAATATGAATCCTGTTTTGGATGGCTTGCATGGCTGGCTTGCTGAGTGATCTAACAGTGGTCTCGCTATCAGCATTTATTCGTCCCTTCTGATTCTGCTGAACCTGGGCTTCGATGATGCTCCGGCCCCCCCCCCGCCTGCCCTCGCACAAACTTGGAGTGGATCTACCGGTGTCACAAGTGTGCAGATTTGCTCTAACGACTTAATCCGTCTTGAATAATCATATTTTGTTGAGAATTCATATCATGTACACATCTTGGAGTTTTTTTTCCGAAGACTAAGGATCTGTTCAAACGGTTGGTTTCTCTTTGCTTGTCTAGCGCAAAAGAGGTCCGATCTGTTCCAAGCTGGGTCCAGCTGGCTGAGCAATGGCGAATTATCATAGTCTATCGTAGCAAAGGCGATGATATGAGCGAAACCCACCAAATGACGGCTCATGAGGATCACTCACAAAAAGTGTCATTTAGGGGTGCGCATTCCCTGCCACAGATGTTCTGGCGCGGTGAGACCCCGTTTGGAAAAAAGGAAGCAAACATTGCTTGTGGAGAGGGGTTTGTGCAAGTACGACGATGTAAAGAACACCCAACCACTGGTTGACATGCAACCCCACCTACTTCTGTCCAAAGGGTCCGGTTCCATTTGAGCTTCCTGCCCCAGTCCTTGGGGCCCAGTGCAAGGTCTACATTGGCAGCTCCGCGCAGATGCCTCGGATCGAGGGGGAGAGGGATGGGGGGAGAGAGCGAGAGAGAGAGAGAGAGAGAGAGAGAGAGAGAAGGGGAAGGGAAGGGAAGGGAAGAGACGGGAGGGGATACGCCCCTGAGCCCATCTCAAACCAACCCTAAGCCTTCCACCCTAAAACCGCTCTAAGCTAGCGATCGAACGAACATCAATCCAGCTCAATCAGTTCATCCTATCTATCTTTTCTACTCACTGCCTCATCGGGCATGTGTATATCTAGGTCCCCCAGTAGTGCCCTTTTACCCTTTTTTTGGGGAGGGTTCCCCTACTAAAATAGACTACAGAAAAAAAGGTACCCTTATTCTAACCTCTCTGCTGGAGGACCTAGATATTCATCTACATAGCCCGTGCAGCTCCAAAAGAGGCAACCGGTGGCGCCGCTTGTCGGCTGACCACGCCGTTGCAGCCGTGCCGAGGTCTTGCCAAATACACGTGGAGGGTTTGGGCATCACGCCGGACCGCTATCGTGGGGAGTTGGAGATGGGCAGATGTTAGAGGAGGTCTCTTTTTGAAGGTCTCTTTTCAGTGAGAGGGGATTTGGAGGTGAGGTTTTTCCAAGCCATCTTCAGATTTTCAGGGAGAGGGGCTTTGGAGGTGAGGTGATGTACCACTTGCTTTTTTTACTGGTATATGCACTGCCTTGCCACCAAAAAAACTGGTGGTCTATGAGCATCCATACCTCCAAAGCACAGTGGAAATGCCTTGATCTTTGGACCTTCTTTGGTTCCCCAAAAAGTATCCCCGGTCACAGGTTGGCCCACCAAGTTGTCGCTTAGCATCCAGGACCTAACCTGTCAGCAGAGCTAAAACCAACAACCACCGTCAATAAGTGGCCGGCCTCTTCAGCAACCATTCGAGGCTCCCCTTTCATGTTCTCTCTCTGAGACGGCCTGCGAAGTGCCTTCCTCTGAACATCACTGGCCATGGATGCTTTAGCCATGAGCAGATTTGCCCGTGGCCCGCATTGGAGGCGGCTTGTCCGATGGCCTCGTTGTTTTTTCCCCCCAACAGCTGAAGATAGGCGATCTCTGGGGTGGTTTAGCTTTCAGGGAAAGTTCCGGAGGGTTTCAGAAGGTTCCGGCAGCTGTTGGGGATACCTCGGCTTAGGACGTCCGCATTGGCCATGAGAACCGCTCCGGGCGGCTCAGAAGCCCCCCGGTTCAGGAGATGTGCAGCCTGGTGTGGCGACCGGGAAGGGAGGTGGAACTCCAGGCCGGTCGGAGGAAGCGGGCCATTCCCACCCTGGACGTTTCAAGAAGGATGTCTAAAGTGGGCACTGGCCAAATTCCTGGATATTCTTCTGAAAGTTAGCACAACCCCCAAAAAGCCATGATTTTGAGAGGAGTCTTACTCCTTTTCGGGAGCCTCCGTTGGGGTTCATGTTAATTTCAGAGAATCCAGGGATTTGGCAACGGATTTGGTGTGGTTTGCCATTCCTGGCAGGTCCAAAGGAATCTGGGCATGAAACCCAGACAGGGAGCCCGCGCCTAGCTTTTGATTTGGCCACGCGCAAACTTTTGGTTGGCATATTTCTGAAAGCCCTTTCACCCAAGGTACAAAGCCGGGTCAACTCAGCACGTTAGTGTGCATTGTTGCGGTTGGTCCAGACGACAAAGTGCCCGACTTTGTTATTTGCAAGCACAATTTATACGACGACGCTGGAATTATTGCATTGACATCTTGGAAGCAACCGTTTGAAACCAATCGTACTTCACCACAAGATAAATAGAACGAGAAACAGAGAGAGAGAGAGAGATACTCAAACTAACGTGAACACATGACTCACACACCTGACACACACACGCACACACACGCACACACACGCACACACACATTGCCGAAAAAACGGGGGTAGGGCAGAAAAGAGCACAGACTACGAGGCAAAAGCAACTGCATCACATAGAGGGCACAAAGACATGTTTCAATGGAACGCAGATGCTGGCACGATCTTTGGGAGAGCACCTGAACTGAAGCTGGCTTGAGGCAGGCGTTTATCCTTTGCACACACCGGTAAAACTCTACGAGTGCTCTGCCTAGCCGGCGTTGAGTTTCAAGTTTCACTTGGCAGGGCCGTGTTGCTGAACCAGATCTCTGCAAAGGACCGGAGAAAAAAAACAAGAAACAACGTCAGACGGAGCTTCCGTCAACCCGTTGCCAGGTGAGCGACAACGCCGCCGGATCTTGGGAGAGGCCAACGAGGCCGTTGTTGGGAAACCGAGCGCACGCTGCATTTGTACGAATGGCATCCCGGAGAAAACGACTGAAGAACCTCGAAAAGGGGTCCGAACGCCGGAAAGCCTCAGTTATGTACATGGGTTCCATGTTGAGATGCAGGAATGTATCGCGACTTCGTTGCGGGGTAGAACCACGCAAGATGACTCAGGTCAGGTCCGTGAAATTCATACCCCGAGTCAGTCGCGCTTTGCGCAACTAGACAGGTCCCAGGAGTCGTTTTTTCTGGCTTCAATATGATGCGTTAAGAAGCTGGGAGACCGGGATCTGGACCGCAGAAATGAGGCGGTCCTTTTGGTGAAACGGAGCTGCAGAGCAGCGGGAAAAGATCCGCGAGGACGTTCCGCAAAGACTAGCTCTTGCAGATTTGGTAGGTCACCAACTCCAAGCCCATTTAGGTTGGTTTGAAAGGAAATTCAAAAGAGAAACCCAGGAAGTTCCCATTTTGACACGCATACCATTTTTGTCACTGAGCTGTTCCGAAAGAATATCGGCGGCAAACCACTAGCCCTCAAAATCATGTGGGCCAGTTGTGCCGACAGAGTGTTACTCTTCCTAGTCCCAGCTAAATGCTTGCATTTGTTGCAGGAAGAACAGTCCATGTAACTTTTCTGGTGATGATTCTTAAACTACCAACAATTCGCTTTCTAGTAGTGCTAGTTGTTGACCTGCAAATGTTAGATTCAGTTGTCATGCTAAAGGTATTTGCATTTGCCTACCGGACGGGACAGAGAAAATAAAGAGATGTCACCAAAAGCCTTTTGTTTGCTGTCCCTTCATTCACAGCTCTCAACCAATGTTAACCCCCAAGCTGTGAAAGGGTCTGGAAGCACATTTCTATATCTCTTTCCATATCCTTTCCTTATGTTATCTCATCCCTACCGCTCACGATGGAAAGGAGCGGGATAGAGATGTGGAATGAGATGTAACCCTTGACCTCGCTTCATCCAAGATTACACGGTTAGAAGCGAGGGAGACATCTCTTTTTTTTGTCTTCTTCTTTCTTTTGTTTCCCCTTTTTTAATAAATATCTAATATTTTCCTGTAGATTATTTATTTTGTATTCTTTATTCCCCCAGGCTTCGAATGGTTGGCGAATCATTCATGTGAGTCACGTCTTCAAACGCGGGTAGATGAAGCTTAAGGGATAATCCCAACCACAAATGGGTGCGTTCGCCGCCTTTTTTGAGTCTTTGTTTGAAATTCTTTACAGTGCGTGGTTCTGGGCAGACCAGGTTGATACCGATCGGTTTTGATTACACCTGATGTTGGCTTTGCTTCAAACTCGTGTTTTGGCAGAAGGGTTCTTGGCGTTCTGCCGCATGGCAGGCAAGGGGCGCTCTTCAAGCAGGGGGCTGGCAAGGCGGGCCGGTGGTGCATCGGCGAATCGGACACCTGATATGGTTTCATCAATCTCTTTATAGAATGTCCATCATGTCATTGCATTCATTTCACGGATTGCATGTTCATTTCATTTCATGCCATTTCATGTCAATTTCATGTCAATTTCATTTCATGTCATACCATTTTGTTCCATGCATTCCATGCATTCCATGCATGCGTTTCGTTCATTCCATTCATTTGTGCATGCCATTTCTCTCCATTCCATTTCATTCCACTCCATTCCCCTCCATTCCATTCCATTCCATTCCATTTCATTCCATTCCATTCCATTCCATTTCATTCCATTTCATTCCATTCCATTCCATTCCATTCATTCAAGTCCTAATATTCACGTTCTTGCATTCTTTCTCTTTTTCGACTTTTCCTTTTCTGATCATTCGTTTTGCACTCACACACACACACTCTCTCTCTCTCTCTGTCTCTTGTACTCGGATGATTCCACCTTTGGGTACCGGAACGGTTGGCTGGTTGGTTGGCCGGTTGGCTGGTTGGATGGCTGGTTGGTTGCCTGGCTGGTTGGTTGCCTGGCTGGTTGGCTGGCTGGTTGGCTGGTTGGCTGGTTGGCTGGTTGGTTGTTTGCTTGGTTGGTTGGTTGGTTGGTTGTTTCGTTTGTCTCCTTACCTGTCTGCCTGCCTGCGTGCCTGCCTGTCCGTCCATCCCGTGCATCTGCTTGTCTGGCTTTCCATGCTGCAGCAACGCGGAAACGAGGTAAGCCGACCATGGCAGCACATGTGCCATGGTCAAAAGACCGGTATGGTCCTCCGCCTGGTACTGAACAAAATTTTGAGAACCATTACTCTGATTCCCATGGGATGGGGGCCATGACCATCCGGGATTCTCTCGTTCAGGCGGGCTGTCTCGGGTCCTCCTGATGCCTGGATGGGTCTTTCGTGGTTGCCATGCGTCAGATTTGGGAAACCGAAGCCTATGGGGCACATGGCCCTCGTTCTGATCGCATCCAGGTTCTTGTTGATGACTGAACTCAGAAAGTTTCTCTTTGGAGAACTTTGGATGTTTACAAGCATCTGCTTCGTCCTCGCCGACGGAAAGGCCCTGCGCCTGACATTTTTCCGCTCGAAATGCTCTTGAACGATAGGACACTTCCGCCTCTTCCCGACCCTTCGGGTCCGTATGTTGTGAAGGTTATCAAGGACAGAGAGAGAAAGTTTGGTTTTGAGTCGATCCCCCTTGAGTTTTGGCTGACGTGCCATGGATTCATAAATGCCTGCACCTTGGTATTCTGCAATTTAAGGGAGCGAAGACGAAATGGCTTGTCACTGGACTCGCGCTGCGGGGGAGATGTTGCACCGCCATGTTTGGGCTACGCCCTGGGACGTTTCTGTCTCGTTTTGCCTTGCGAGGGTACTCGTGTGGCAAGCGCCAGCGCGAGACGCTTCCTTTGCGGCACGCCAAGTGTTTTGTTCATGCTTCTCCTCTGCTTGCGGAGGACTTTCTTGCTTCTCGTATTTCCATCTGCCATGATATTGACATCATTTCTCGCTTTGATCGCATTATTTCCATGATTGAGGAGTAGCCTCCTCTCCTTCGTTGTCTCGAGACCAGAGACCATAGGCCATAGGAAGCTTCGGACATCTGGAGAGACAAAGGCGTGTGAGACACATCAACCCTGCCACCGGTCGTCGAGAGTCCAACCACATCCCTCATGGAGACATGTTATCGAATTTTTCATTCGTGAGACATTCAAGCTTTGCCAGGTCTTGGTCAACGGGCGTCAAATCCAAGAATTCGGAGTCCTACAGCCGAGCGCCTGGAGAGTGCTTGCTTGCCTCCAAGAAGCGATCAAAGCATCTCAAACGTGGGAACTATGGACCCCATTGGCAGTGAAAGCAAAAGTGGCCCTTTTTCAGATCTCCCCCAGCTGCATGGTGTTCATGGGATAGTTTCGTTTCTGCTGACGAGATGTTTGTATCCTTAAAGCTTAGCATCATGTCAGCCCGTCATCAGACTTCAAATGGCAGCTGAAGTAGACCGGGTTCGACGTGCGAAGCCATTGATTTGGTGTCCATTTGGGGGGATGCTGAAAATACTCCAAGACCTGAGAGAGCAGCGGCTGTAGTGGCCGCTTTCATGAGGGTTCAGTAGAACAGCTGTTGGTGTTGGGATGGATTTTGCG
The DNA here is from genome assembly GCA_963377175.1 of Effrenium voratum. NCBI lineage: Eukaryota > Dinophyceae > Suessiales > Symbiodiniaceae > Effrenium > Effrenium voratum. Next base: position 128,956 of record CAUJNA010003606.1, read on the forward strand.
GAGGGATGTTTTTACATAGGCTTCGGCACCGGCTCGGTGCCATGTTATGCGGGAAGGGGATCTAAAGCAAGGTCCGGAATTTGGACAAGCTGGGTGCGCGTTTTTCTTCTTCTTTTTTGTTTTTTTCTTTCCTTGTTTTTATCTGCGCCTGAAGCCGGCGCATTCCAGTGCGCGAAGGGATCCCTAGCCGTCCCTCGGTTGCGTTCTCCTCCTTATGCCTGAGCTGGGAAACCCACACCTGGCAGTGAGATGGGTGTGGCTCAAAGTCAAAGAGCTAGGGTTACGGTTTTAGTCGTTATTTACATTTACCAGGGTGCCATTGGATGTTTTCATTTGGCACCGCCAAATGAACACGCACTGCATGCATCCTTTGGGGAGGCTGGCGGCTCTCTGAAAGGAAAAGCCAGAGGAGTTTTTTCATGGCCGCTGGGCAACCGCTTATATTGTGTTGGTTTAAGATGTTTAAGTTTCTAGGTCCCCCAGCTAGATGCCGCTCTTTACCCCTTTTTTGGGCGAGGGTTCCCCTACTAAAATAGACTGCAGAAAGAAGTTGGTACCCTGAAGTTGGTTCGATTTCTCGCGTTGGTTTGGTTCAAGTTTCTCGCCGGCTCCCAGCCATCCGGTTCCTTAGAATCTTCGCCTTTTAGTGTTTAGTGGTAGATTCCATTTAACCCATTAAAAGTTCTCAACTTTTAGTGGGGGATCAGAAAAACCCAGGTTTGTTGGGTTTTGGTCTCGTTTCCGTTTGGTCGTTGGTTAAAAAGTTGGTACCCTTATTCTAACCTCTCTACTGGAGGACCTAGGTTTGGTTTAAGTTTGGTTTGAGTTGGGTCACATCTCAGCCCGTTTTGTTTTTTCTGCCGCCTTCAGGCATGGAGATGTTCTACAGGTTGGCCACGGACACATGTGCCTTGGCACTGACTGCGCCGATGATCGGGAATTGTTTCAGGAGTGCTCGGGAGGCCAAAAACATTGGGCTGGTTTTGCAATTTCCGGACAAAATTGCTGGATGGGTCCTCTGGCCAATCCAAAATGTGCTTTTTTTCAGGGCTCTATTCAGATACGGACTTTTTGTGGCAGTTTTTCTGGTCCTTCGGGCGACCAAGGATGGCCCTGCCCCTGCATGGCTGTTGCCTCCTGTGAGTGCAAGGAGATCATATGGGTGTGGGCCGCCTGTTGGTGAATTCCAATGGCAAGCCAAAGCCAGCCACGTTTTGTTGAGAGACACATGAGGTCTGACGGCTCCCACAAAGGCTCAAAGGAAGCCGTGCAAAGAGGATCTCAGAGGGGCCGAGCAAATCTCGACTCCTTGGTTCCCACCCAATGATTCCTTAGGTCGGCTGTTTGGTTGCATGGTACTTGGACCCAAAAGAAGTCGAAGCCTTTCCTGGAGCTGTTACATATCCATCAGGGGGGTGTCCAAGCTTGGGCCGCTTGGCCGCTTGGGCCCTTTGCCTCTATCGCGACACTGGGTATGAACATTGGAGGTCCGACTGAACGGCCCTGAGAATGGTGCTTCTGGGCACATAGTGGACGTTCCATCTAGTGACAAGGCACCTCAACGGTCACCAGAACGGGCAGTGGAACCGTGTCACAAGTGGCTGGTCACCGGGTTTCCGAGCCACTTCCTTGGTTGGCACCTCCAAAAGTGGCAATCGGTTCAAGAGATACCGCCAGTAAATTGATCAATCTTTGATTTGGGCACATCTCGTCACCAAGAAAACAGTTGGGAGCCCCCTTCACAGTTTGCCGTGGCCGCCGCTCGGTTCTTCTCGAGGTTCCAGCTGCTGGGGCCGCCCAACGTGAGGCGAGGCGTTTGGCAAAAGGGTGTGTTTGATGCGCACTTTCCAGCTGGCTAGGCAGGGTGAGAGGCCCAGCAAAGCGTTCAAACACGTATTTGCGTTCTTAGAAAGTACAAGTTGTTCAAATTCAACAGTAAACCCTAATAAAGGGAAAGTGCGAAACGTAGAAAGCCAAAAGAAAATCATGGGGAAACAACTTAATGTGATTTCAGAACAACAAATGCAATGGTTCGCTCACTCACTGGGTCAGCTTGATCAGCTGGTCAACCAGTTGGAAAGTGCAAACCCCCGCAGAAATCCAATAGGGAAAAACAGCGATGGTTCAAAGCAAGATGTGCTCCCAGATCCTTAAATTCAGAACACCGCAAGCCCCAAATAAGCCGTGAACGGGGCCCAAAGCCATGGACCAAAAGCAACGCACCGAATCCAAAGTCACCCTACCCCCAAACAATCCTCGAGTTGTAGGCTAAGCGCATCCAAGAGTAACCCCATCCTAAGCAAGCCCATCCTAAGCGAGCCCTCAAAAAGCCAACCCTAAGCCTACCACCCGCAACTGCGCCCGAAACCCACCGTAAGCCGCCCTTAAAAGAGAACTGCCTAGCGCGTCGCGATGCCAAGTCTGGGACCCCGCACAGGCCCGAGCCCACCTCGCGCAGTCGCATGGTATTGATTCAGCCATGATTGGAACCCCAGATGCCCCCGGTTCAGGGTTCCGATTCGCACAGGCAGCGCCGGCAACAAGGTTTTCAGCCAAAAGTGTCTTCCGCCGTAGATTCCATCAGCTGGCCTTCTCAACTCGATTTTGGGCACTGGGCAGAAGGCCGGCGTGTAGCAAGCGCTGAGCCTTGCATGGATTGAGGCCACAAAGAGGTTTAAATTAAAGAAGGGCCCAGAGTTGCAATGCAACTTGACGAGGGCAGCTGCTACGGCACGAAACGGAATCTGCGCACGGACGCGACAGCTGCAACGCATCGACCGCTCCGATGCTCCAAAGGTCCAGGGATCGAGTCTTGCGGATTCTTCGGCGCCCAAAAGCGTAGAGCAAAGCCAGATTGGCGAATGCAGCCATACAGTGAAGTCACCCGGAAGCTTGTGGGTGTACCATGTCAAACTGGGAATTACACTTTTGGGGGGGACATGTCGAACGGGTTTCCGCGCTATTTGTCTCGGAAACCGGGTTCCAAAAGTGGATCGATCGTTTCAATGGACGCCAGATGGATCCATCAGCTTTCGATTTGGGGAAGTCCGGTGACTGGTCCCAGCGTCTGCTGCCAGGGATGATCCCATGGCTGTTCAGGGCTCCTTAAAAGATACATTGTGCCCATTTGAATCATGTTGTTTTTTCCACCAAAATCAAGGGACACCACCATTTACAAGGCAATGTTCAGGTGTATAATGCTGGGGTTGAAATCCAGGAACTGGAGTCCACGCCAGGGATGAGTCGAGTTCGAAGCCAGCCTCTCATTGCCAGGATGAGCTCCAAGCCAGAGCGCCGGGGAGCCAAAGAAAGGCCCCCGAACTTGGATTTGCTGAAATGAAGCAGATATTATTATTGTTATTTTTGTTTTTCTATTTTCCACAGTTGGTTTCTTACAGGGAGTCGATTTCACTACTGTAGCCATTGTTTATAGATTTTCTTACAAATGGACTTAAGTACATGGAGGAATAGGAAGGCGAATGGTGTAGAAAAACAACCACTCTTCGTTTGGGGTCGGCCCATACTGCCAAATTGAGGTCATCCGCCAAGTCATACGTATTGACGCTGACACAGACACACACATGATAGACGCGTATAGAATGGGCTAGCGACTGTATGCCGTCAACCCCCAATTTTTTGGCAGTACTCCGCATGGACACTCGCCTGTCGTCTACTGGGCTCACAGCACAGCGGACAGTTGCGTCCGTGCCGCGTGCCGAGGGCTGGGGCACGCAGTTTGGGGGTTTGGTTTTGCGGATTTGCCTGTTGTTCGTTCGAACCCTGACTCAACCAGGCGCAAGCCTCTGCAAGAGCGATTTTCCCAGTCAATTCCCAGTTTTCAGGCAATTGCCAGTTTTTTGGTGTTTTTAGTGGGCATATGGGTTAGGAGGAACGCAGTGCCCACAGGATTTTGGAGTTGAGCGCCAAAGCCTTGCAGCAGCGCTGGCCGATCATTGACGATCAGCGTTCGCGCAGAGTTCGCGCAGAGGTCTTGGCAGTGCGGGAGCTGCGATGCCGCGAGCGCGTGCCAAAGCAAGTGTGGGAGGGACAGCGCACACGCTCGCCCATACGAGCTTCTCAACGCGGTAGACTTGTGGCAGTTGCCTCCTCCGCGACATGCCTGTTTGGGGGACGTGCCGTGGGACATGTTGACCAACGGGAAGTCCAAGAAGGTGGCGCGCACGGTTTGTGGGCAAGAGTAAGTGTAGAGTCCACGGTACAGCGATGCGAGCAAACTCAGGACAAGAGGTTACAGAACCTGCAGCAATAGATTCGCGATGGCATGCTGTCAGCTGACAACCACGCGTTCCTTTACAAGTGTGCCAGAAAGCTGGTCAGGGTCGTCGCTGGAGTGCGAAAACCCGGCATGCAAGAGGCAAGTGTGAGAAGCACCGCGTTTGCGCGCTGGAGTGTGCCACCTGCGCAGGAGAATGAGCGTCCAAGGCGCGAGTGCTCCTGGAACCGGCAGGTCCTGAAATGCAGTGCGACGCAACCAAAGAAAAGGATCTTTGCAACAAACGCTGTAAAATACCACGTGAACAAATTGCATGCCCAAGAATGAAGGGGCGTCGAAGCATGGCCAGCAGTTGCGAAGCGCAATTGCCGTGGACAATCTCTAGCGCTGCGCGGCAAGAGAAGCCAGACTTGGGCCAAGAGAACTAGTGTGGCTACAACGGCGCGACCAAGATCTTGGAGGCTCGTATTTGGCACGGGGACTGGTCCAAGCTTCGTGCGAAGTACTGGGAGGAAAGGGTCTGCGTCAAGTACCGCAAGCAACAAGACAATCGCAGTGTATACAGCAAGGCAATGGAGACGCAGTCTGCGGCCAATGTGTGTGTGGCGCAGGAGCCAGCCAGCCACGGCAAGGCGAAGCGCGCAAGGCTTGGAAGTAAAAGGACGCGGCGCGTGTGTGACGGCTGCAGCCTCTGCAAGGAGCAGCGCAACAAGAGACGGCTCTGCGCAAGTTGCGCAAAGCTGCAAAAGCTGGACTTGTTACACGTGTCGAGGTCGGCGAGAGATCGAGGCGTTTCAGAAGTGACGGAGTCGCAGGCCAAGTGCGCCCAAAATGGAGTTTGCGACGCGAGACTGAAGCAGAGCAGCCTGGCGCGCGCGGCTGCGACGGTGCAGGCCTAGTCCAAGTGCAGCAGAGCTGAAACGCCGGCGTCTCGTTGTGGAAGTCAGGCTGCGGCTCACAACAACAAAGGGCCGTCGCGGAAGGTTCAGCGGAAGGAACGAACGCGAGCAACACGTGCGTGTGCAACTGCCCACGTGTCCAGCACTTGTTGAAGCGGACGTGTGCATCAGCGCCGCGCCGATCGTGCACGCTGTTGCGCGCATGAAGCCAAGCCCGGCAGCAAGCCCCAAAGCTCGGAGGGTGCCGGCAGCAAGGTCGAAGCCCGCGCGCAAGACGAGTGAGGGCCTGGTGAAGGGCGCGGCGAAAATCGAAACCCGCGCGGAAGACCAGCCAAGGCACGGCCAGGGCGCTGCTCTGCGCCCTGCTCTGGTGCAAAAGGCGCACGAGAAAGGGCGCCGGCAGCAAGGTCGGAAAACCCGGCCAGGGCGCAGCGAGAAATGAGGATGGAACCTTCAGTATCCCAGGCGCCGCCCCGCCTTCGCACGCTCCTAAGCAGGCCCGGCGGATATGTGTATGTATACATAAAGATCGATTCACACGCGCAACATGGGCGCATATTGAAATTAAACCACATGTGCATGCTGGCCTCGGAAACTCCGAATGGGCTTGTACGGCGCACTACAGGCTAGTAGACGGAGTGTTCAACCAAACCGGGCATGTGGTTGACGGCGGTAATTCAGTGATGGCCCTTTCGACTGCGCCAGCGTTTGAGTGCCTTGATGAAGGGTCGGCAAAAGGGGCCAGTTTCATTCTGCAGGCCATTAAAACTAAGCACCCTAAACCCTAAACCCGAAGGCCGTCGTTTTGCGAGGTCAACGCATGTAAGGTATGGCATCCAAAGATGACGTTTCGGGCTTCCGATGGATTCATGATGCGATTTACTTGATCCCGGACTTTTGAGATCGATGACCAGCGGGGTAAATCATGAGGAGCATCCTTGAACTTTGGGAACCTTTCCTATTCATTTTGGCTCCACGGTTGATTTCAAGCTTGACCTTGCAGCTGATTCATCGAGTATTGCAAGTAAACCAACCGACAATTTTTTTCGGGTTTCCCTTGTCCTCAAGGGCTGAGCCATTCTGAGGCCCTGCCGTGAATCTGCCCACGGGATTTGTGGAGGACTTGGAGGCGTGCGTGCCAACGGGCGTGCGGGCGTGTGGTTGTTTGTTTCTTTGTTTGTTTTGTTTTGTTTTGTTTGTTTGCTTTTGTTTGTTTGTTTGTTTTCTTTGATATGTGTGTGTGCTCGGTTCACCGTGGTTGCTTGTAGTTTGCCCAGTTTTCAGGGATTTGGACCTTAAACGGGGTTTGTTTGTTCCTTCCCGTGTCCCTCTCAACCCGTTGGTGAACACTCTAGCCGGTAGCCTCAAAAGCAAAACACACACACACCAAAGAAACACACACGCGCCTGCTGCTGCTGCTGCTGCTGCTGCTGCTGTTGCTACTACTGCTAATACTGTCAGTATCGGATGCCTCTCCAGCATTTACAGGCTTCATCTTAGTAACAGCTTTCCGGCGCATTGCGTTTCTTTCTCGCTTAGCTGCGCAGTGTCTTTTGTATTGAGCCCCACTGGTTTGGGAATTGCTGACAAAATCCACTTCACCCCAGGTGCGATGAATGAAACCTGCTGAAAAAGACGGACAACCACTTGTAGTTGTGCAATAGTTTGTCCATCCACAGTGGGGTTCTTGCAAATGAGGTTTCCCTCCATTTCCACCAAACAGAGTCTTGTGAATAGGCAAACCTCGGGGGGCGGATTTGGATTTTTGGTTAGAAGATGGGATTCCTCTTTCTGTGAAGTGAACTCCGTTTAGGAGAGACATCCATTTGGGTTGTCAACCATCCTGGGGGTGTTCAAACGGGAGGCAACCACACTGCTGTGGGCTGCGGACAGCTTTGGTGATCATCCTTACCAACCTGGCAAGGTCACCAACAACTCGTTTTCCTGGGTCCATTCGTAGGTGTCACTAGCAATGGCGACCTTGGTGCTTGGGATGGATGGTTATGGGGCCCTGAGTTCTGAGTTCCCTGGTTCATGGCCCCATTTCAACAGCCACTTTCAATATACCGCCTACATTCCACGGTTGCTCTTGAAAGATGTAGAACTATTCATGTATCTGCTTCACCTTCCAGTTCTTTGCTTTTCGCGACCGCCACTTCCAGGCGGAGTTCGGAGACACTGCGGCTGCAGTGGCCAAAGAGCCCAGTTTTGTTTGCCGAGCGCGCCAGGGTCAACCAACCCCACCGCCTCACCCCCCCCCCAATCTATGAGCTCGACCTGACAAAAGGACCGACCCCGTGACGAAGGAAGTTTCCTACCTTGGAGGTCCGCTAGCTTAGTGCTGTTTTTTGGGGCTGTTCAGATCAGGGACCCTACAACCCCTTCTCCCGACGGCAACAAGCCTTGCTAAGGTTGCATTTGGGGCACCCCAATTTTTTTTGGGGTTGCCAATCCGAGTTGTGGAAGTTTCCTGAACCAGCACACATTTTGAATCCCTATTTCGTGCTCTGCATCCAAGTTGCATCCAAGTTGCATTCGAAGAAACACGCCGAGATTTGTGGCAGGCGGCCACGCTATGAGGTGTACGCTAGACAGTCAAAGGCTCAATTTACGTACGTCCGGATCGGCCACCTCTTGAAGAAGCTCGTCGAAATCCCGGCATCCTGCTAGCTTGGTGGTTCCCAGCCATCCGCTTCCTTTGGCGTTTTTAGGTTTTTAGTTGGTTTAGTTTTTAAGGTGTTTTAGTTGGTTATAGTTGGGTTTTTTAGTTGGTTTTTTAGGTTTTTGGTTTTAGGATTTCCCTTTAAGCCCCGCTAAAAGTTAAGGTTTCGTCGGGAATCAGAAAACGGACAGCCCGGAACTGGGCCAAGCTGACTTTCCCGCGTGACGTCGTTTGCGCGAATGAGGTGGCGGCAGTGCAGGCAGGGCATCAAAATTCGATGGGAGCGACGCCCGGCATGCTGTTCAACCTAACCAAGAGGTGGTTGCTCATTTGCAGGAACCTTTCTCGTTGATTCCTAACATACCCTCATAGGGTGTCTGTTTGGTTCGCTGAAAACCCTGTTTTTTGGGGTTGTGGTGTCCCTCAATACATACTGTGGATGGACAAGAGGCTGCGACGGTTGGTAGGTGGTTTTTCCCGGTGTTCATAGGGTTTTACCCATCCCAGGTGCATAATGTTGTCCATCTGCGGGTCGTCATTTGGGTTCGAAAACCATTGGTTTGTGTCTGCTGGTTCCTTCAAGCACAACAAAAAAGAAAACAAACAACCTCCCAAACAGAAAGTGTCCCTCGACCGCGGGGAGTCAAGGGGGAAGAATAACGGCAAGTTTCTCACACGGAGTCGCAAACAAACAAACAAAAAGGACTGGTTCCTCCATTCAGAGAGTCCAAGTTGAAGACTTCTCGGAAACATAGGGAGTTCTTTTTCCCCAGCCGCTGCAAGCTATGGGGCCTATGGGGTCTCTGCCCAGGTTTGGGGCAGCTTTCAGGGAGGGTTCCAGGAGGGTTCCAGAGATCCCCAAGAGGGGAGACCCTTTTGCAGGTCCAGAGTGCACGTCTCCCTTCTTCGATGTGAGGTTTCAGCAGCAAAGGTCTCGAGTCGGACGCCTTGGAATCGCAAGGAGCTGCAGCCGTTGCTGGAGGAGGCTACGGACATCACCCGGGAGCTGCGGGGAGAGCAGATGGCCCGGGGCTGAGAAGGTTGGCCGTTTTTTTTTCTTTTTCCCCTATCCCACACATTTGTTACATATAAATTTGTAGATACACATATATATATATATAAACATACATACACATGTCTACATATCCCCGCGGGCAGCTGCCAGGGTTGTTATCACTTGTGTGAAGTGCTGAGAGAGAGAGTGCGCTTGAGCCGGGGGTTCTTCTCATGTGGCAGGCGTTTGTGCAGTGAGCGAACGCACTTGAGCGGGCTAGCACGCGGAGAACCCAGCTCGTGAATGGATGCCCGAAACCGAAGAACGCACTGAAACACATGAATTGGTTCGTGTCAATCTAGGTGAACCCCAAAAGGATAGAAGTTGGTTCCCGTTGGTTCCCTTTGAAACCACTCCAAAAGGAAGTTGGCTCCTGTTGGTTTCCCTTTACAATTCCCCTCCAACAAGGGCAGCCCTCAAAGAAAGGGCAATAACCAAAGCAAACCGCCGGCTGGCATACGCGAAATCCGCGCGGACCGTTTTCCAGGTCTTCCATGCGGAGGTGCTTCATCGTGGGCTCACGGACGGCGCCTCCGACAGGTGCGGGGGCAGGTGGGGCTGAAGGGGGTGGGAAGCCGGGTGAGCCCTACAAAACCTCAGGGAACTGGAGGGTTCCCCAAGGCGCCTCATCAAAAGTGGATTTTATGAGCCAGCGGCCAGCAGTCGTAGTTTTTTGGGTGCTGCATGGGACGCGAGAAGATGGTGAATGTTGCCAATCTCTGTCTTTTTTTGAGCCTCGGCACCCCCTTTTTGGTGGACACCACCAGGAAAACCGTAATTTTGGGGGTCCCAAAAAAGAGGCATGCCCATCTGTGTCTATGATTCGTTTTTGCTCGGCTGTCCCCACCAAGCTCCAGCTTTTCAGACCACCAAGAAACCCCTCCGCCGAAGCAACGCACCTCCCGACCTCTTCGGTCCGGTAGGCCGGATGAGCCTGAGATCGTCGTCGCCCTCCGCGAGGGCCCAGGCGGGCGACACGTGACTGGAAGAGGGTGGTGCACACCAAGGGGGAAGAAAGAAGAGCCGTAGAATATGAAGAAGGCCTAAGCAAGTGGGATTTTGGGGTTGGAGCCCCTGCGCCGCGCCTCTCTCATTTTTCATTCGCAGATGGCAAAGCGGGCCGCTTCCTTGGGCTTGCACACAAACCGTTCAATTTGATACGCCCTGGGATGGTATCCGGGGTTCGAGGTTCGGGGTTCGGGGTTTCGGGCGTGGTGTCGCCAAGTGACATTGGACTTTGCTGACGTGAGGGGGGCCATGTTATCGCTTGAAGTCAGGATGCCCTTTGTGCCAATACCCTCCCTACCACGACTGGGGGCCTTCCCACGAATTTCTGCCTTCTTCAATTGGCACGGATTTTTTGGGGGTCCACACATGCGGTAACGTGATTTAAGATATGGCCATGAATTCATCGGGGAACCGCTTCAAAACTGGTGGACGTCGATCCCCGCTGAATTTTGCTGTCCAGCCTTGGGGGTTAGTTAAAATCCATATCCATATGCCGAGCCCAAAGCGAATCGAGCCGAAATAACCTTTTTCATTACCCCAAAAGGTGATCCTTTCCAATTCATTTCCTTTGGGTCTCGGCGCTGGGTGTGACCCCTTTGGGTTTGGGAACCTGTTTGGCTTTGGGACGAAGGTCCTTGGGGGACTCGGGCACCTACCGCAGGCGCAGAGCTGGACCATTCGGAGGCGACGCTGCAAGGCGGGGGGCTCTTCTTTTTTTTTTGGGGGGGGGGGTTGTTCTTGTGTTTTTTTTTTTTTTTTTGGGGGGGGGTTGTTCTTGTGTGTTTTTTTTTTTTTTTTTTGGGGGGGGTTGTTCTTGTGTGTTTTTTTTTTTTTGGGGGGGGTTGTTCTTGTGTGTTTTTTTTTTTTTGGGGGGGTTGTTCTTGTGTTTTTTTTTTTTTTTTGGGGGGGGTTGTTCTTGTGTTTTTTTTTTTTTGGGGGGGGTTGTTCTTGTGTTTTTTTTTTTTTTTTGGGGGGGGGGGGTTGTTCTTGTGTTTTTTGTTTTTTTTTTTTTTGGGGGGGTTGTTCTTGTGTTTTTGTTTTTTTTTGGGGGGGGGGGGGGGTTGTTCTTGTGTTTTTTTGTTTTTTTTTTTTTGGGGGGGTTGTTCTTGTGTTTTTTTTTTTTTTTTGGGGGGGGGGGGGGTTGTTCTGTGTTTTTTTTTTTTTTGGGGGGGGGTTGTTCTTGTGTTTTTTTTTTTTTTGGGGGGTTGTTCTTGTGTTTTTTTTTTTTTTTTGGGGGGGGGGGGGGTTGTTCTTGTGTTTTTTGTTTTTTTTTTGTTTTTTGTTTTTTTTTTTGGGGGGGGGGGTTGTTCTTGTGTTTTTTTTTTTTTTTTTTTGGGGGGGGTTGTTCTTGTGTTTTTTGTTTTTTTTTTTTTTTTTGGGGGGGGGTTGTTCTTGTGTTTTTGTTTTTTTTTTGTTGTTCTTGTGTTTTTTTTTTTTTGGGGGGGGGGGGGTTGTTCTTGTGTTTTTGTTTTTTTTTTGGGGGGGGGGTTGTTCTTGTGTTTTTTTTTTTTTTTTTTTTTTGGGGGGGGGGGTTGTTCTTGGTTGTTTTTTTTTTTTTTTGGGGGGGGGGTTGTTCTTGTGTTTTTTGTTTTTTTTTTTGGGGGGGGGGGTTGTTCTTGTGTTTTTTTTTTTTGGGGGGGTTGTTCTTGTGTTTTTTTTTTTTTTTGGGGGGGTTGTTCTTGTTTTTTTTTTTTGGGGGGGGGAGGTTGTTCTTGTGTTTTTTGTTTTTTTTTTGGGGGGGGGGGTTGTTCTTGTGTTTTTTGTTTTTTTTTTTGGGGGGTTGTTCTTGTGTTTTTGTTTTTTTGGGGGGGTTGTTCTTGTGTTTTTTTTTTTTTTTTTTTTTTGGGGGGGGGGGTTGTTCTTGTTTTTTTTTTTTTTTTTGGGGGGGGTTGTTCTTGTGTTTTTTTTTTTTTTTGGGGGGGGGTTGTTCTTGTGTGTTTTTTTTTTTTTTGGGGGGGTTGTTCTTGTGTTTTTTTTTTTTTTTTGGGGGGGGGGGGTTGTTCTTGTTTTTTTTTTTTGGGGGGGGGAGGGGGCGGGTTTTGTTCTTCATTTTTTATCTCTAATCCCAAAAGAAGAGGGTATATTGCTCAAGCTCACTGTGTGTGTGTTGCCCGCTTTTTTCGGCGTGGCGGAGGTTGGGAGACCCCTTTCGTAGCTCTTCCGGGCGCTCTCCCGTGCTTCGATTCGGTGAGATTTCAAGAGCGGCTACCCAGTGATTGGACACTGTGTGAGCCAGTCGGGTTGAAAGTTTGGGTTGCAGGTGTTTCGCGCCATAGCCAAAAAGGACAGTGGCTCGGCTTCTCTCTAATTGGTGGTTTGGATTGGTGGTTTGGTAGCTAGGGATGGTTTCCCAATTCCCTCCACAAAAGCCAGGGGTTCAAATCCCGAAACCAACAATCCAAACCACCAATCAGGAGTTGCCGCAGTGACCATTTGGCCGTCCGAAGTTTGGGGATTGTTTTGAAGGGCCAGCAGGAAAGCAGGTCTAAAGCCTTCATCTTGACATGCACGGAGGGCCCCACTCAGCTTAAGCTTTCAAGTTTCAAAGGCACTTTTCAAAGTAGGGGATCCTTACGCTGATGGTTTTTCCCTGAGTTGTCCTTTAAAACGAGCCACCAAGTGTACCCTCGAAAAACAGAAAAAAGAAAAGACCATCCGCCTATCTCAGCTTTTGGCAGGTAGGCCTTTCATGAAACTTGCATGTTGGGAAACTCAGTCTGGGTTGGTCGGTCACAGCCAATTTCCCACTTCAAGCTTCTTGGGAACTTCGGGGGAAACGAGGAGGGCGTTTTGGTTTTTTAGGGGACCCACGACATGGAGATCGTTGGATCTTTCGGATTCTCTTGAAACCCACAAAAAAGGGGTACCTTGAAAAACACACACACACACACACACACCCAGGAGTTAGGATGAGGGAGGGCGCGGGATCCAGCGACACGTGGCTCGGGTGCGCACGCCCATTTGGCTGTGACCCAAGGGAAACGTCAATCGCAGTGTCAAATCCAGGGCCCCAGCTAGAAGGTTAGCTTCGTGAAAAGCCGTTCCAAAGGTCCCCAGAGTTTGACTTCTCAGCGTGGCTTCCTCAATTCATGACTTGGGTCGGGGGGGAGGGGTTCTCTTTTGGGACGGTGTTGTGCCTTCAAAGGGACTGAAAAACAACTGGCTAGTTCAGGGAATTTTCAAGTCACAGGGATGGCACGTTGTTTCCCACAACTATGAACTGCGGCCCGGGTTCCTCAACTCATGGATTCAATCGATGCGCAGGCCTTGCGGCGCCCCTGGTGACGGCCCGCGCCCCGAGTTTCTGGCTGATCAAAACTACTCCAAGTGCTTTGCGTTCTCCTTGGTTTCCGTATGCGCCAATTGGAACTCCGGTTGGAACTTAGTCAAAGACCACATCGGTCGTTTTGCGCATCACATTTACGGCCTTCCGTTTCGATGAATTCCCTTACGTGCGTTTCTCAAAATTGGGGACCCTAGGTGGTTTCCTTTTGGTTTCCCTTTAAAGCTATCCAACAATTGGTCCTGAGTTTTCAGAAACATCCATGCCTTGTGACCTTCCTTTGAGCCCAGCAGACCATAGCCAAGAGAACCCCACCTGGACCGCCGAAAAACAGAGTTGCTTGCGCGGGCCAAGGGTTCCACCAGCTCAAAGGTATGCAATGCAATGCCATGCAAATTAATCGAAATAAGATCATATGGTGCAAAGCAATATAAGGCAATGCTTTCAATGCGAGGTAATGCCAGCAATGACATGTGGTACACGACAATGTGATGGAATATAATGTGCTCGCACACATCCCTACACGAGTAATTACATGAGAACACGCATCGATGCACAAGATCCCAACATGCTGACATGCAAACATGCATACATGCACACAAACACACCGGCACAGGCAAACATATATATATATATATGTATGTATATATATGTATGGTACCGCCCCTCATGGACCCTGGTTCGGGACCTGTATTTTTCCAGTGGTTCATGCCTCTTTTTTGCTTCTTGGATTTCGTGTCGAAATTTAGGGGGTGCCATATGTGTATATGACATGCATGCCATGCATACATAGGTGAAACAACAATTAGAACAACTTGAACATTTTTTGGGGTTGACCAGGATGATGGATGATTCTCAGGAAAGTTGTTGTTTGTGCAATCCTCAATATTGAATCCTCAATCCAGTGGTAAAGCACTTTGAAGCGTTGGAAGAACTTGCATGCTGTTTGGGTTTGGCCAGGACTGACAATTCTCAGGACAGTTTTCTGTGTAATCATAAATCTTGTGGGAAAAATACTTTCAAGTGCGTAGCGATCCAGTGGAAGCACGTTCAAGCTATCTTTCGGTGAGCAGTTTGCTTCATGTCAGCTATGCTCATGTTGACCCTTTTCCAGGAGGTAAGCAAAGGTAGGTGCAATGCTCAAAAACATTGTGTTGTACAGTATTTTACGAAGAGGAGCAGGATCATTAGGGGTACTATACGTGTGTGTATGTATGTGTATATATATACATATGTATGTATGTTCACACACCGTCACCCCCTCCCCCGCTTGAACTACCTGTCCACATTTGCTCATCTACTACCTCCACCTTTTGAGATAGAATGAATTTTGTCTTTCCCGTGCAAAGATAACTTTAAATACAACAGATTTAGCTAGAATCTCTGTTTCGAGATAGTTTTAGAGTTTGAACCTCTCTTCTCTTGAAATGTCCGTTTGGAACACCGCCTAACAAGTTCAATTTCGGACCTTTCTTATGCTACAAAAGGGCCAGAATGCAAATAACACAAATCGCATTTCGAGTTTCCTTGTAGAAGTCCCTTAATATTTAATATGAATTATATTTCAGAAGTAGTCTCTATGTAATTGTTATCAACAGCTAATTGAATTGTGTTCGTATCAGATTATTTATCACTTAGACTATATTTGGGAATAGACTTCTATCTAACTAAATTTGAAACATTAGTTGGAGTTTGCCCGAAACTATATTTACATTTTGATGTAGCTCCTATTTGTGAAATGTTTGCTTGTTTAAGCTGTAATTGAGCATAACCACATCTTGGAAAGCTATATCCTTACTAAACTATATTCCAAATTCCAATTCTAGTTGAAGTAAAATCCTATTTGGAAAGGGTTTCATATTGGGCCATTATGGAGGACTCCGGGCTCCAAATTATCAGGCTTTGGGGACCCACAATTGGACAATTTGAGAATCTAATTTTTGAGATTCTAGATTTACTGTCCCCCAAAGGCAGCAAAACCAGGGTCCATGGCGGGAGTTGCATGTATATATATGTGTAGTTGCATACGCACGCGCACACACACACACACCCTGCACACGCACACGAACAACGCACACGCGCACACGCTCGCACGCTCACGCACACACCCACACACACACACACACACATAGACGCCCGCGCGCGCACACACACACACACAGACACACACACACACATGTTTTGAATATGAAACACGCGCACGCACATGCACGCAGACGCATAGATACATACAGACAGACAGACAGACAGACCGACAGATAGACAGACAGACAGACAAACAGGCAGACACAAAGAAAAAAACATAAATACATAAATACATAAATACACAAGTACATAAATACATACATGCGTACATACGTGCATACATACATACATACATACATACATACATACATACATACATACATACATACATACATACATACATACATACATACATACATACGTACACACACATACATACATACATACATACATACATACATACATACATACATACATACATGCATACGAACAATTCATTCATTCATTTCATTTCGTTTCGTTTCATTTCATTTCATGTCATTTCAATTCAACTCAATTCAATTCAATTATTCATTTTATTTCATTTCATTTCTTCCTTTCTTCATTAATTCATCCATCCATCCATCCATTCATGCATTCATTCATTCATTCATTCATTCTTTCTTTCTTCATTCATTCATTTTCATTGATTCATTCATTTTCATTTCATCGATGCCTTTGATTCATTCGATTCATTTCCATTCATTCATTCACTCACTCACTCACTCATTCATTCATTCATTCATTCATTCACTCACTCATTCATTCATTCATTCATTCATTCATTCATTCATTCATTCATTCATTCATTCATTCATTCATTCATTCATTCATTCATTCATTCATTCATTCATTCATTCATTCATTCATTCATTCATTCATTCATTCATTCATTCATTCATTCATTCATTCATTCATTCATTCATTCATTCATTCATTCATTCATTCATTCATTCATTCATTCATTCATTCATTCATTCATTCATTCATTCATTCATTCATTCATTCATTCATTCATTCATTCATTCATTCATTCATTCATTCATTCATTCATTCATTCATTCATTCATTCATTCATTCATTCATTCATTCATTCATTCATTCATTCATTCATTCATTCATTCATTCATTCATTCATTCATTCATTCATTCATTCATTCATTCATTCATTCATTCATTCATTCATTCACACGCGCACAAACATGTGCACGCACATGCGCACATGCGCACATGCGCGCATGCGCACGCACTCACCCAGGCACACTTGCATACGTACATACATAAATGCATTCATACAGTATGCATTCATTTATTCGTTCCGCATACATTCATACTTGCATCCCTGCAGCCATGCGTGCATACCTGCATAAATCCTACGCGCCTGTATGCATGTATGTATGTACACACAGATGATCGCATGACACACGGATACACCTCCACTTGCCACGTTTTGGCACACGCCGCTTCCGGATTTCGGTGAGGGCCTGGTGCAGGTCTGGTCAGTCGACAAGTTCAAGGACAAGCTCGAGGTATGGCCCTCGGGCATTGGCCGCAGCTCTCACTGCGTTTTGCAGAAACCAGAAAGCCGGGCCCTTCCGTTGCCCCCAACTTCAGAAACTCTGAAGCTGAGCCCAACATGGGGGGTCCCCGGGCAATGATCTTCCAGAAAGTTTTGTTGGAATCCCTTCACTTCCTTCCTTGACACGCTCACGCTGATGTCTCCAGCTTGTGTCCAGCTCCTTGTACAAGTGAGTTCCTGGACTTTGGTTTTGGGAAGACCATTTTAGCGGTACGTAGAAAGCTTGGGCTTTTGTTGGCCCACTCAGGAAGTGAGCTTCCTTTTGGGAGGAGCCACAAAGTTGATTCACGGATTGCTTTGGGTACGAAGTCCTGAGGGTGTGGCTGAAAGGTGTTGGGCCGGACTACGGATGCGCGTTTTGCCTCGCCCGCTCGCCGGCTCGTCCGAGCTGAATTGGACACTGGACATGCCTCCCGATGAGAAGCGAAGGGGGTACGAAGATCTCAGAATTCGGGGCAAGTGTCATATCTTCGGTGCTCAAACAAACTTGGGGGCCTGAAGTCACACAGCCCCTTGGCATTTGGAGGGGGACACGTGTCTTTCAAATACCACATTCGAGCAGGCAGCCCGCATCTAAGAGCTTCCGCATCCGGGCAATGGAACAGACTGCTCTCTTTCGAGACTTGAGCCACGAAGACCGATCTCGTTTTCCCGGAGCCCGGCCCGAAGTCAGGTGGCCATGGGCTGCAGAACCTATGGCTCCATCTGCCACCTATTGTTCACCAGGGGTACAGGGTTTTGACCCACAGACAGGCGAGGCCGAAATCGCCCGACGGTCCCAAGATCCGCGGCTTTGGATGCCATGGAGGGGGAGGACCGCAGGGCTCGCACGCCGGAGCCGGAGCCGTTGGCACGGCCCAGCAGCCCCTGGCCACTTGATCAAAGGCTTGTGACTTTTTTCTTCCGCTTTTTGCTTGTTGTACCTTGTCGCATTTAGCAAGACATATCTAACACGGTTGGCTTGAACCAAGCCGAATCTGAAAGCTCTCCTGATCTGTTTTTGAGTCATCATCCTGCACTCCAAGTTCTATGTCGTACTCTCCAACATCAGAAAATAGAGTTGGTTCACCGCGAGCGGAATGTTCGGTACATCTCTCTACGCTGAAGCCATGCTAACAGGGGCACGGGCTTCACCTCTGAAGCGCACCTCACGGAGTTTGGTTGAAGCTCCACCCCCCGAAAGTGTCCCCAGCCCGGGAGAGAGCTTGGTGGCTGAAAACCAGGTTCAATGGACAGGATGTTGGAATACCATCTGGAAGAGGCCCCTCCACCTTCATGTTTGAAGAACAAATCTCAGTATATCTCACTTCCCCGGTGTAATGTGTGTCCTTTTAAGGTTGGACCCTGCAAAAAAAAAAGTTTTCCTTTTGGATGTCACTTTCAACCCATCCCAAAAAAGGGGTACCGCGCCTCAAAAGAAGAAGGACACGCCAAGATCGAACCAGAGCTCCGAGTCATAGGTGTCCTTTTTGGTTGTTTTGATCGAAAAATCGATGGCCCTGGTTTACCTGGTGGTTGAATCATCTACCAGGGCAACCATCTATTTGCCCTAAAAGAACACCTATGCCCAAACATTCTAGCGGTTGACTCCCCATTCTTTTCAACCATCGTTCTTTTGAAAAACCGGATCCGTTTCCCCTGGGTGTTTGGTGTTTGTCTGGTGTTTCCCCTTAATGTCCAGGGCTCCTTAAAAGATACAATTTTGCCCATTTGAAACATGTTGCTTTTGCAACACCAAAGTAAAGTTGGAACCCACCATTTACAAGGCAATGTTCAGGTGTAAGGATCCTGCTTTTGTTGGTTGCTTCAAAGGACACAATGGGATCCCCGTGGAAAATTTCCAGCGAGGCACTACCAGCTGAAGCGCCGCGACGCCAACTCCCCGGCCCGCGCCTCCCGCGCCCTCGGGTCCACTGGCTCCGCCGCCACGGCGCGGGCGGCCAACGTGGTGCACGCCGCGGCAAGGGCCTCCTACGAAGGCGGCGGCTTGTTTTGTTCTCCTTATTTTTTGGGGTTTGTTTGTTCTTTTTTTTTTTGGGGGGGGGGGTTCGGGTGGCCTTCCGGGTGCCGGGGGTTCTGTGGGGGGGGGTTCTGTGTGTGGGTTTGTGGGTTTGGGGGTTTGTCTTGCCTTGGCTCGGTGACCTTGCAAGGTCGGTTTAAAGGGGAAACACGAGGAAGGCGGGAAAGCAACGCTGGAGGTGACAATGACGCGAAACATTTGGGAGTTTTGGTTCATTTTGATCCGGAACAAAGTTGTTCCTCTTGTGTCAGCTCGGAAGGTCCGGTTTGCCGCTTGTCCAGTGCATTCCTCTCTTCCGGGGGTCCTTTCCAGGTGTTGTGTCAAAAAACGGAAATCAACCTTGCAGTGAATCCCCTCATTTCCCCCTTAGGTGGGCACTTTTTTCTGGTGGGCTCGCCTGGACAACCTAGTCACTCGGGTTTCGGCACTTCTGGGGGATTTGTCCATCTTTTTTCGCTCAGGTTCTTTTTTTTTTTTTTTTGTGGGGGGGGGCGGCGGGACTTTGGGCATCCAACTGTGCCGCTTTTTCGAAGCCACTGGCAGTGCAGGAGCCATGCTGGCGGCGGTACGGCGGCAGATGGAGAGCCTGGAAGAGAAGGAGGGAGTTGAGAAGTTGAGAAGTTGAGGTCTTGATGTATGGCGTGGATGTCAAAGTCAGCAAGTGACTGGTGGTAAAATCGTGGGCCCTGTTGATTCACTTTTTTTGAAGGCTTCCGCCAAAAATGTCCAGGGCGCAGATTTTTGGGAGGCTTAATTGCATTTCAAGCTTTTTTCTCGCCGGCCAACTCAGGAGGGGAGGGGGTTGAGGAGGTGAGAGTTGGGAGGGTTAACGTGGATTTTAGTTTTGGCGTGGGAATCGAACCGTTCAGGCAGGTTGGTTCGTCAGGACGTCGAGCCGCTCGTGTTTGTTTCCCAGGGAAGCTTGCAAATTCGATTTCGACTTGCCCAGCCTTTTGGCGATCAGACACGGGGATGAACTGGCGTTCAACCATTTTTGAGGGGTTCCCTCTTCAAGTCTGGTGTCTCTTTTATTCTTCCCCCCGAGATTCTCAACATCGCCTTCTGGGCTGCCAACTTTGCTTGAACGAGTTTCCTTTCGGGTGATGTGTACTGGTTGGAACTATGGGGGTGTTTGTCCTTGAGGGAACCCGTTTCAGCTTGATTTAAAATGAAACCAACAGGAAACATCAGCATAGAAACCTTAAAAAAAAAAAAACCACATATTATGTTGTTTTCTTGTTATTTACTTATTTACTTATTTACTTATTTATTTAGTTATTTATATTAAGGGGCGGGTCCCTATTTTGACACGTTTCCCATAACGAAGCCTGTCCAATTTGTGCTTCCTGTCCAGGTGGAGAAGCAGCTCAGCCGCCAGGCCCAGGACGGACCAAACAAGCTAAGGTGCATCCTACAAGAATTCGCATGGGTGTGGTTGTCAAAAATAGGCACCCAAGACTTTGGTGCACTTTGCCAAGGGATGTTAGGACTTTGTCTTTTGCCAACTAATGGGTTTTCCATTAAACCTAAAAGTTAAACTTTTAGCAGGGGAGCAGAAAGCCACCGAGAAAATGTAACCCTGCTAAATGGAAACAAAGACTCAAGCCTGCGGTCCCCTGGTATAATTTTGACCCGTACCCACATGGAGCACAAGGGGGGCCGGAGGTCTCCATGAATTGACCCTGCATACTAATCCCGACACCACAGACCCTTGACCCCAAACCCCAAAACCAGCGGAACTAAACCCAAACTAATTCGCAATCCACCCTGGACCGACCCTGACCAATTCATCAAACTGGTCGCTTGGCTGCATGGCCCTTCCGTGGCCCTCAACCAGTGATATTCCTCAGTTTGGTGGATTATTGGATGTTGCTCTCAGGGCTTTTTAATTCATCCTGAGTCAGCGTCATTTTAGGCCCACGGGAGCAGCGTGTTTGTCCGAGCCCACACTTCTTTGATCCATTGAATCTCAGAAACTGTTTTTTCCCTGTGGACCAGCTTTTGGGGGGCGAACATGTGGAGTGGTACAAGAATGGGACCACCATTTGTGACTCTGGTAGAGACGCATGTCACATTTTGCAAATCATGTCCATTTCACATTAATAAAAACAAATATTCGGGGCACTCCGTGAAACGGGCGATTGCCCTACAATCCAAAAAGACGTCCCTAGTTTTGAGCACTCCGCTCGAAACAGAGGAACCTCGGTTTCCCTTCAAGCAGCCAAAAAAAGGTACTGCGCCCTCAGAAAAAGACCCACCGAGCCTTTTTTTTATGTCTAAACCTAGGGTGCATTCTCCTTGAAAGAGCGGGTTGACCCAATTTAAGTAGGTAGACTTAATTGTGGCTATGCTAGCGCCTTGTTTTTGTTTCATGGTGGTTTGAATAGAGTAAAAGGAAAGCGCCTGCGGTATAATGGGGATGATCCCACAGTTTGTGTTTCTTTCGGCTTCCCTTTCGGGTGCATAATAAAAAGCACACAATCGCAGTAAAAGAGATCAGCCTGCACGGCTTAGTCTTTTCTTGAGGGACCCCTGTTTGGGGTGGTTTAGGAATAAGGGCGCCATTTGGGGGACCGGCTTTTACACTCAACCCACCTTTGATCAGGGAACCCAAAGAAAACACAGCCCATGCTGCTCCAATTCCTTTCAGACATGCCATGTTTGAGTCTTTATTCGGCCCCTCCTTTGGTTGGCGGACATCCCCCGAGTTCTGCTCCCATTTCGGGGTCACGGCCCCGGTGAACTCTTGTTCTCGGACTCTCGGCAGGACCGAGGCCGGGAGGCGGCGGTGCAGCGGCTGGAGGAGAAGCTCCAGGCCACGGAGACCTTGCAGCCCAAGGCTGGCTCGCGTCTGCGTCGCCTGCGCCGCCTGCGCCGCGATGGATGCGTCGGCGCCGTTTGCTGCGGGGATGCGAAGAGATTTGGGAGAAGCTTCGGGTGGTTCGAGGAGAACAAAAAAAGGGGGGGAAGCTTCAGGCGTGAACTTCTTTTTTTTGGTGAGAGAAAAACATGCGCCAAGGGGAAGAGGTGAAGCTGAATGCTTTGGAGCGCCGGTGATGGCAGATGTCATGATAGAATCTCGCCCCTTTTTTTTGTTAAACGCCCAGGTGGAGAGGCGTTTAGCAGAGCTCTCGGGCAACTTCAAGGCCCGGCTCGCGGCGGGTTTTCTTACAGGCTCGATGCCGAAAGGGGCCGGGAGTTTCTTGCACGAATTCCACTGCAAGCTTTGGACTTGTCCTTTTTTTCCATGGACTTGTCTCCTTCCCCTAAGGGCGTTGCTCGAAATCGTGGGGTTTCCTAAAGCAGTTGGTTCCCTTCTGGTTTCCCTTCAGCTGCCAAAATGTGTGCACCACTCGTCCAAGCGACCAATCCGAAGCAAAAGGCGTTCGGACATGCCCAAAGACTGGCCCCTCGATGCTACCATCAAAGTCACTCCCTGGGTTTGCAAGGAAACAGCCCACCACTTTCTGAGGAAGAAGCCTCAGTCGAAAGGACCCCAAGACGTGGCATCGATCCATCGGCGCTGAGGGCCTCTCGGACGAGATGCAGGCGCAAATCCGGCGGGTGGACTTGTTGGATGACCGGCGCTGGGAGTGGCGACACCAGGCGGGGAGTGCGTGTTCGGTCGAACTGCGGTCTGTGGTTAGTTCTCTCTTTCTCTCTCTCGCCCTCTCTCTGTCTCCCTCTCTCTTCGCCCTCTCTCTCTCTCTCTCTCTCTCTCTCTGTCTCTGTCTCTGTCTCTGTCTCTGTCTCTCTGTCTCTCTTTCTCTCTGTCTCTCTGTCTCTCTGTCTCTCTGTCTCTCTGTCTCTCTGTCTCTCTCTCTCTCTCTCTCTCTCTCTCTCTCTCTCTCTCTCTTTCTCTCTCTTTTGCTGTGTGTGTGTGTGTGTGCGCGCGCGCGTGTGTTTGTGTCTGTGTGATATTGTCGGTTTGTGTGTGTGTGTGCTGGTTTATGAGGGTATCCGTCACCCGGTAAAACCAAGGAGACGTGGGGGATTCACTGAATTTCCCACAAGCACCGGGAGGACTCACTGAATTTGGCACTCTCAGGTGGAGGAGGAGCTGGCGAAGAAGTGCCAGCAGCAGGAGCAGCAGGCTGGGGGATGAGCCGATGGGCCGATGGGGGATGATGGGGGTCATGGGGGGATGGAGGTGGAGTTGGTTGCAGCAGGAGGAATGAAAGTTGAATGGCCTGGTTTCGAGGCTCGACATCTTTTGTGTGGGTTGAGTGCATGTAAACACGTACGGTCGTTCGAGAAAGAGAGAACTATCCACCCAGATGGGATGTGAGAGGGAGGTGTTGGGTAATCCTGGTTATCTTCATTCCGTGACATTCGGAACTAGGTGGAAGACAACCTAGATGAACGAAGATCTGCTGAACAAGAAAGAGATGGCACCCAAATAAAGGCAGAGAATGGCTTGGGTTGCCTCTCTTGTATTCTCCTTTCGCACTTTCGAGACTGTCTCCAGGCTTTCAGTCTTCTCCGTGAGGCATGAAGGGATGGAGTTAGCCATGAGATAATGATACCTGGGCACATGAGCCGCATTCAAAGCCCGGGCAAATGAAGGCTAGCAAGGGACACTCCCAACCGCAAAAATAGCTGCGGATATATCCGCCTTCCTAATTCTTCGCATGGTTCTGGGATGACGACGATTTTACTACCGGATAAAACTCACAGGTCGTCTCGTCTCTCTTCACCCATCTCTCCAGCTCTCCAGCTCTCCACCGCGCTCTCCTTCCGTGAGCCCTGCCAATTCTCAGGTGGCCATGCGCCCATGTGCTCACCCGAAAGCCGGGGCTTGAAGCTTGAGACAACACACCTAGCTTTGGATAGAGAAACGCAGGGGGGGAAGAATTGTGGGCTGAAACCGAAGATTTCCACGAACTGCGAGTTGCCGGATGTGAAAATCAGTCAACAAATCCAGTGGCTTATTAATGATAAATTTGGGAGGGCATGCGGGACACTATTTTGCCCCATACAGTCCAGGGTAGGACATTTTGCCCATTGCTCATGTCCTCATGTGACACTTTGTGCTTCAAGCAAATGTTCACTTTCTTTGAGCCACGATCTTCTTTTGAAGGACCGGACCTGTGGATGGACGAAAGATAACAGCACTCGTCGGGATGGATGATGCCCCACGAATACTGAGATAAACCACCCTACCAACTGCAGGTGTTTGTCCATCAGTATGAACCTTCCAAGAGTTCGCGGAGCTCCGGGATTTCCATCCAATCTGCTTCGCTTCTTCCATGGGTTCCAATTTCTCGCCCCCGCAACCGCAGGAGATGCAATGTTGGGCACAACACACTGAGCTGACCGGAACACGTGTAGCTGTCAAAACCAAGCCGGCAATCAGCCACTTCTCCATAGATGTCTTTTTCTGGTTTCAGTTTGCTTGAACATCAGTTTCCCTGGTTTCAGTCTAGCCCAGTTCAAAAACCACTGCTGTTTGTATGGATGTTTGGGGGTGTCCAAAATATCTCTTCGGACCAGTATCTACTGGTTGGCTTCCTTTTCCCCCACCAAAGCCATCTCGCGGCCAAATCTTGGGACCTCCCAGCCCGATGGAATCCATCGATGAACATTCAGGTCCAGCTTCTGGCAGCTGGGCTGAAGACCCAGAAGGGCCTTGAGGACGAAGCCGCGAAGCTGCGGGTTGGCGCATCGTCCGGTTCCTTACGTGTTTAGTTGACTTTAGTTGGTTTAGTGGTTGGGTTTCCACCAAAACATGGATTGCTTGCCGGACATCGTAAAGAGCCCAATGCTGAATTCATCAATGCATCGGTCATGTCTTGAACATGGTAGTGCTGACCCCGGATTAATAAGCTCATCCTATGAATAGGGGGTGTCGCCTCCAAAAGTGAAATCACCCGGCCACTAATCAATCATGGGTGTATTAGTCCGGGGTTCCCATTACCTTTTCTGCTCTGACATAAACCACATATTCTGCATGTTGTTTTGAACAGGCGTGCCTGAGTGCTGACGTCGAGTCTGCCACGCAGCCACCCAAACACATGTTGCACGCACATCAACCGCACAAAAACCTCAATCATAAGATGGCAGAGTTGTTAGTAGCAGTTTGCTGTCTGGAGGAGAGGACCCACCAGCGATCAATGCTCATGTTCACTGCTTTCCTGGCCCACTTCTACTCCATTGCTTGGCCCATCCTGGCGGGTCGGAGAATCGACCAGATGGCCGAACCCAAGCCATTTCTGGGCGCAGGTTGTAGTTCATCTTAGTTGGTTTAGTGGTTGGGTTTCCAGTTGACCCGCAGGTTTTAGTTGATTTCCACATTTAACCCGGAAGTTAAACTTGTAGGGGATCTGAAGCCAAACCTTTTCCGGAGGAGTTTCGGTCGGAGCGGAAATGCAGAGGTTTGGTCGTGTCCAGTTGCGTGCGATTGGTTTTGAGATGGTCATAGTGTTTGCGCGTGTTTGAGTGACAGAAGCAATTGCACGTTGGTAGATGGGGGTGACTTTGACAACTCACTTATCACGCATGTGAACAGTCTATTTGAAGACGCCCCACGCTTTGTTTGGCAATGGTTCAAGCACGCGATTCCAGGCACACGTTTGCTACATTCCGCAAGCGCTCATGTCGTGTGTTTTTGGGTCCTGGACACGCCTCATTTCACGAGTCCCCAGGGACCATAGTTGCTTTTCCTGCTAGAACAAGTCCGTAACCGCTACAGGGACATGCATGTCTCAGACGAAGGCACAGAACCACACTTTGATCAGTAAGATTCAAGTTTCTGCCGTGAGTTGCTTCATGTCATAGCCATGATCCCATGAAGCCTGGGAAAGGGCCGAACATGGGGTTTGCGACCACACACAGGGTTCAGGAAGATGTCTTGGGGGGTCCTCAATTGGGAACCCATGATGAATCCCTTCCCCCTCACAACGGTCTGTCCTTTCTGGGCCGACAATCTTTCCAAAACGGCAGTTTCCGAGTAAGGAATTTAAACAGAAGGAATCAGTGACATGTTTTTAGATTTGCATGTTGGTTTAGCAATGGTTTTGCGTTGGTTCTAAAGGCCCCCTAATACGGCTGGAGTTGGAGACCGTAGGGGAAATCACTGTTGAAGTATCTACTTTTAGTGTTCCCTGGAATTTGTGTAATCTTTGGAAGACTACTTATTATTCTCATCAGTAGGGGGACCTTTAGTGTTAGGATTAAGGGACTACTATATTAGCCCTGGTTGATTAATAGGAGGTCTCCCGCTCGGGACGGGCTTGCTATCCC
>CAUJNA010003606.1:160000-167500 GCA_963377175.1 Effrenium voratum
GTAATGTAATGTAATGTAATGTAATGTAATGTAATGTAATGTAATGTATGTATGTATGTATGTATGTATGTATGTAATGTAATGTAATGTATGTAATGTATGTATGTATGTATGTATGTATGTATGTATGTATGTAATGTATGTATGTATGTATGTATGTATGTATGTATGTATGTATGTATGTATGTATGTATGTATGTATGTATGTATGTATGTATGTATGTATGTATGTATGTATGTATGTATGTATGTATGTATGTGTATGTATGTAATGTAATGTAATGTAATGTAATGTAATGTAATGTAATGTAATGTAATGTAATGTAATGTAATGTAATGTATGTATGTATGTATGTAATGTATGTATGTGTATGTATGTATGTATGTAATGTATGTATGTATGTATGTATGTATGTATGTATGTATGTATGTATGTATGTATGTATGTATGTATGTATGTAATGTATGTATGTATGTATGTATGTATGTATGTATGTATGTATGTATGTATGTATGTATGTATGTATGTATGTATGTATGTATGTATGTATGTATGTATGTATGTATGTATGTATGTATGTATGTATGTATGTATGTATGTATGTATGTATGTATGTATGTATGTATGTATGTATGTATGTATGTATGTATGTATGTATGTATGTATGTATGTATGTATGTATGTATGTATGTATGTATGTATGTATGTATGTATGTATGTATGTATGTATGTATGTATGTATGTATGTATGTATGTATGTATGTATGTATGTATGTATGTATGTATGTATGTATGTATGTATGTATGTATGTATGTATGTATGTATGTATGTATGTATGTATGTATGTATGTATGTATGTATGTATGTATGTATGTATGTATGTATGTATGTATGTATGTATGTATGTATGTATGTATGTATGTATGTATGTATGTATGTATGTATGTATGTATGTATGTATGTATGTATGTATGTATGTATGTATGTATGTATGTATGTATGTAATGTATGTAATGTAATGTATGTATGTATGTATGTATGTATGTATGTATGTATGTATGTATGTATGTATGTATGTATGTATGTATGTATGTATGTATGTATGTATGTATGTGTATGTATGTATGTATGTATGTATGTATGTATGTATGTATGTATGTATGTATGTATGTATGTATGTATGTATGTATGTATGTATGTATGTATGTATGTATGTATGTATGTATGTATGTATGTATGTATGTATGTATGTATGTATGTATGTATGTATGTATGTATGTATGTATGTATGTATGTATGTATGTATGTATGTATGTATGTATGTATGTATGTATGTATGCAATCCAAAGAAGTAGCATTGTTTTCTGATGTTTGGCTGTCAAGCTCCGAACAAGCAAAAGGTACGGAACCCCTCCAAGCAAGCGGGAAACAACCAACGAAAAGAGAGACCGGCCCAAAGATTCGCTGCAGAATTAAGGTTCCCGGTTTTTTCTTTGATTTTCTTGCTGTTTTCCTTGTTCTGCGACCAAATCATGGTGCAGAGCAGCGTTTTGAGCATTGACAAGCTAGGCGTGGATCTTGAGGGAGGGTTGACCATATCTACACGGTTGCGCCGGGAAAACAGCGTCCCACTAAAAGGCGACACGCAATCCAAACCTTATTCTACACAGAACCTCCGTTTGTCAAGTGGCCGGATGTTGGGATCCACATCCGCGTCCGCGGGGTTGCTACGCCGGGTACAAGCACATCCAATTGTCCGTGTCACTATGCCCCAAACAAGCACTCACGAGTGCTCGCAAACAGCAAAACAAACGCAGGAGAGCAGGAAACAGGGCGAACGCATCAAACGGCAGACCCGGGGCATCGCGCCCGGGGATCGGGGTCGGACCGATGCGAGGCTGGAGTCCGAAGTTCGGGAGAGGGCCACTCTGGAGCAGGCCCATTCTGGGGCGCGTTGGCGAGTATTTTGGGGTGTGCTGGCATGTTGACTCACCCATTCCAGCAACAAGAAAAGATATATTGTCCCGCAATGACATCCGACTGGCCGAACAGCATATCATGTTTTGTGCTATTTGTTCATACACCTCACGGATTTGAAATTCTCTGGTTTTTGTAGAGTGCGACTGGGAATCCAAACCGGGCTCCAAACCAGCAGTTGAACTGTGTTCGTTGCTAGGTCCGGGAAGGCTTCGTGAACGTGTGCGGGCGCTTGGAAGCCTTGGAAGCGCAGCGGGAGGCGCGTGGCGAGCGAGCCTCGCGCCGGCGAGTCCGGACTCGACCCCCGTGGCAACGCGCATGGCTTCCCGTTGGTTTTCCGAGAAGGGTCGGTCTTGTTTGGGGGTACCCCCTTTTTGCTAAAGGCTGAAAGGAAAACCAGCAATTTGAGGGTCCAACCTTAGAAGGACACGCCCAGAAAACACAGTTCAAAGAAGGCTTCCAAGAAATTGAGGCACCCGCCGAATTCTGGGGGTTTTCCTTCTTCAAAAAGAGGTACAAACGACACCCAGGGCCAAGATTTGCGAAACCAAGTGGACTCAAAGGCGGAACTGCAACACGTCAGTGTGCTTCTTTGAAGGTGTTCACCTAAGACAAACCACAATTGTTCGGGTCCCCCCTTTTGGCACATAAAAGCATTGGAGAAATGCATGATTGCCCCCGTGTGTGTAGATGTCCTATTGGAGATATGCAAGGTTGCCCTGATGTGTTTGGTGTGCCCCGGAAAGCTGACATTGGATCAGAGTACCCTACTTTCGGAGGGCTCCTTGGATCCATCGCTTAGGATAAAAAGTCCCGCGAGTTGTTTTTTTGTTTAGTTCTGTGGCAACGAATAGGTTGCTCCCCTGAAAGATCGCATGGTATCCCAAATTTTCTGGTACTCAGGTGTTTGTTCTACAACTGTTCTGGGGGTCGATTCTCCATTCTTTTAAACGACATTTCTTTTCAAAAAACCGCCGATTTTTCTGGGATTGCGGAGGCTTTCTGCGAAGGATCCGTGGAAAGAGTGGGGAAGGTCGCAGAATTGTTCTACATTCACTTGTTTGGGCTTTGGATCGACCCAAAGCCGCCTTCTTGCTTCGTGCTGGCCTTCATTTGCATGTGCTTTTTTGCAACTCCCCAAAATGCTGGGTTGTCCTGTATGCTTTCCATTTACAACCACCAAATAAAGGCGTAC
Source organism: Effrenium voratum (assembly GCA_963377175.1). Classification (NCBI taxonomy): domain Eukaryota; class Dinophyceae; order Suessiales; family Symbiodiniaceae; genus Effrenium; species Effrenium voratum. The sequence goes on from CAUJNA010003606.1 coordinate 163,175, forward strand.
CTTCAAAGTTGGTGGTCCATGTAGGAGTGTTTTTGGGGGACTCCCTCAAAAAACCGCCAGAAATGAGGGGAAGCACTTATTTCCCATGGTTCTCTGGGAGAATAGCCGTGGGAATTCGCCGAGGGGGCCTCTAGATGTGCGTTGCCGCAGGAGCCTTCCAGGAGTGAGGCGGGGTACACTGGCAGCGGTCACTACTCATGATTTTCGGTAGGGGATGCCATGAGGCCACTCGCCAGATGACATTTTGGCATGGAGGTTGGATCCAATGTCACTTGGGAATGACCATGTTCTTTTCTTACCTGTGATGTTTTGCAGGCAACATGAGCTTCACTTGTGCACGCGCGCGATGCTCAAACCAAGCAGCAACATTGAGGCCCCCCCCCAAAAAAAAAAACAAAGGAAGAGAGAGCGGAGTACGCGCAAAGAGATCCCCTTTCTGGGCATCTTCAGCAACCCCATACATTGAGAAGTTGCGCCACATGATCGATTCGGAATTGTTGTACACTATGTCAGAACGTTCAGACCTACCATAAGCGATGTACAAACGCATTCAAACTACCGTCTTGCTGAGTGTACCGTGACAGGAAAGGAGGACAGGATCTGCGGATGTTCCCTATGTCTTAAAATAGCTACCCTCGATTGTTTTGCGGGTTTTCCATGCCTATGCTATGCTGGGAACTTGTTGCCATGGCCTCTCAAAGAGCCGAGCAGGTAAACAAACCCCACAGTAGCATGAGGTCACAAAGTAGCAGAATCCAATGTCAGTTGGCGCGATGTGTGTTGGCTGCTCTAGATTTCCGGTTTCTCCAACAGTTGGGAGGCGGTTTCTGGATTTCTTCCAGGGGCCAACAGCGATCCAGCCTCTTGTGGCTCTGGTGTGTTTCTTCAGGGCGGTTCCTGTTTTAGGGGACCCCCCCCAAAAAATAATCCAAGAAGCACAGTGGTTTTCCTTGTGGCTCCCCTTGAACACCACCAAAAATATTAAACAAAAGACAAACCTTTCAGGAGGCCGCGTCTCATTTCGCCGCGTTTATTCTCCCCGGGCCGGTGTCCGACTTGGGGGCTGGGCGGATGGTTTTTCTCTCCTCAGGTCCGAGACGTGGCTCCAAGCTTGCGCCTCAGAGCTGCACTTCCGCCGGGGCGGCTGGCCGAAACGGCCGAAACGGCCGAAACGGCGCCTTGCTTCCCAGCATCACTTGGCTGTGGCTCAAAAAGCCGGTACCAAAATGGAACCCTGGTAAGTGGAAACATGGATCAAAACCCGCGCAACCCTAGCTGTTTAAATTTGAGCCACACCCACTTTTCAACCTACCGGCCTCATGATTCTACCACTTTACCATGATCAACGTCATCTTTTAAGTGGTGGGTTAAAGGGAAACACCCCCATGTTCTGACTTTGATAACCCCCAGAAACAGTCGAAATAATGACCCCTGACCTAGCCAACCAAGAACTATAACCACCTTTGTCTTTGGGGGTCCCTTAGGATGTTAGTCCATTTAGCCCACTAGCAGTTAGAATAGAAACTTTTAGCAGGGGATCCGAGGACAACCCAGTTATGACTCAACTCGATTGACCAAAGGTACCCACGCACCTCTCATCCGCTCTGCCTTGCGTGCGCCGCAAGGATGGTGGAATGACATGTGGCTCAGTTTCAAAAATTGAGCTTGAACTTGCGGTGAATTCTGCTGGTCTACCGCATCGTAACATATCGGCAAACCCAGCCCTGAGACCAAACCTAAGGGAAAGGACACCCGCTCTTTACGCCAACGGGCGACAGAAAAACCCGGCAATCACCGGCGACCCCGTCCCATTTTGTTCTTTTTTTCCGACGCGTGCAGACAAAAAAAACAGATTGTCTGAGATCACCGACGCTGTTTTGTGGTTGGCGTTCCTCACTTGGAACATCACCTGTGGCCAATTCCAGGCGAGTTCAGGTCTTTTTCGCGCGCGGGAACCTGAAACTGCGGCCTTTGGGACCTCTTGCGACATCATTTGCCTGTGGGTCAAAACCAATGGTACCATTTTGGGGTAGGTGCACCACCTGTTTTAGTCTATTTTAGTGGGGATTGGGATGTTCACTGGAAATACGGGATTTTGACCCATAGCCATTTTTGATTTCCAGCCTCACTGAACATGGGCCACGCTCCCTTTCCCCGAGCCGGAGTTGCGGGATGCAGGCGATGACTTCGTCCGCGCCCCAGTGGAGCAGTTGACTGGGCTGTACTTCCGTCTTTCTTCCCAGGGACACTTCTTTTCAGGAACGGGCAAGAACCCCAAGAAAATGCAGTGACTTTCCAAAGAACAAGGGTGAACATGGCGGGCCAACACGCTTCCGAGAAAACTGCAAAACAGGCGCAAGTTGGAATGATTTCCTGTTGGGGTAAGTTACGAAGCGATGGCTCTCGCGTGAGGTCGCCACCTCCATTTACGAAGTCATCACCAAGCGCATGGAGGATCGGGATCCTCCAAAGGCTCCTCGGTCACCATCAAACTATGCCACTGGATTGCTCATGGCCCAGTGCAGCTATTCCTAGGTGAATACCGCTCCCAGCAACAGAACAATGAACAACAATAATGTCACAATAGCATGTCTAGTCTATTGCGTTTGGGGAGCTGGTCGACGGACCAAACCTGTCGTTTCGGGAACCAGGGAGCGCTCCGATGTGCAGGATCTCGAGAGGAGGATGGAAGAGGCGTTTCAGGCGTGGGCGGGCAGCATTTCTCGGGGGAAAGATGGTGCTCCGCATTCCAAGTGAGCGGAGCAAGGCCACAAGTTTCTCCCTGGGCTTCACCCAGCTGAATGGGGAATTCTGTGAAGGGCCTCTAAGAGCAGTCGTAACCTGTAATAGTCGAGCGGGCGCTTTTCATCTGTCAAGGACCTTGGAGTGAGACTAGCTGGAAGTTTTGGGCGTTCTGCCCAAGGGGCCCTTTGACATGCTACATCTGAGCAGCCTGTTGATACAGAGCGGGATCATGTACCATGGTTGCTGTTCCACAGAAGGCTCATTCTGCTGATTTCATTTTCAACATGCGGGTGGGACCCTCATGTGCTGTGAATTGTTTCACACACTCCTTGTGTGTTACTTGCCCATGTTTCCTCACATCCTCAACCAGGTGAGACTCTAAGAGGTGGGCCCTTTCAGACTCCAAAGCGAGCGGAGTCCAACCGAACATTCGCGGGAGTCCAAGCGAACGCGGCGGAAGCGAATTCGGTTAGGACAATCGGGAGATCCACGGGCGGATGGCGTCTCAGGAGGCCGGGACCTGGGTCTGGGCCATGTGTACAGGAAGCCATAATTTACAGGGAAACCAAAGGACTCCACGCTCCCCTAAAACGGCACACCCATTTAGGTTTCTGCTTGAAGCCAAGCTGGTTCGGCCTGATGCAAACTTAAGTTGGTTGCATCGCACAATCACCCGTAGACTTACACTCCAAAAATGCACGCTTAGAATAACATAGAGGCGCGTGCCACTATGCCCGCAGACTGCACACACGCAGACCGTGAAACCTTTGGTTTTCTTTCCGAAATCCACCGGAAGAGAGCGAGGGTGACTTGGGAGCTCCGCGGCATTTGGGCTGCAGTGGCCGCAGAGCACTTGCTGCGCGCAACTCTTGCGGCGCTATGGGGCAACGGCCATCAACGCCAGCCATCGAGACAAGTCACGACTTCGAGATCATCATATCCGGCGCTGGCTTCCCAGTCCAGCCGTGTGCTTTGTGTTCTTGTGTGCTCTTATGTGTCAACAGGTAGTTGGATCTGCCTGGTCTGGTTAAATCATCCCAGGTGTCACTCCTCAAGTTCCCCTGATGTCCTTTGGTTTCCCTTGAACTTGCTGGTTCTCAGCATCAGATGAGGGAATGACCCCCTACAAACCATCCCCCACGGTGTTCCTTTCGGGAATCCCCAAAACCGGTTCATTCAACCAACACCCGGTCAAGGTCATTCCCATTTGGCTTTTGAGGCTTGGCCGGTCTGGCTCTGGCGCGGCGCTTGGAGCAGTTGGGCTTCAGAAGACTTCGGATCTTCGAGCGCGATGCGAGCCTGGCGTGCCGGCAGCAGGGCTACAGCCTCACCATCCAGGACGGGGACGAAGGGCGCGGAGAGCTTCGGGAAGGGCATGCTGATCAAAAGCTGGATGCTTGGAGAGCCCTCATTCCGTTAACGGGCTCCTTCGAGTCGTGCTTTCTTTTTTATTTGGCGCGACAAGAAACGGCAAAAAGGTACGAAGGTTTGTTTTCAATGCGTTCAATGTAGCGGCGTTTCACTATGGATTGAGGACCTTTTGCTCCATTATGCTCCATTGATTGCTTGAGATTTAAGAAC
>CAUJNA010003606.1:172500-195000 GCA_963377175.1 Effrenium voratum
GAGGATGAGCTGCTCTACCTGGGCGTGTGCATGATCAACGGCCTGGTGGACACCTGTCCCTTCCCCGCCTGCCGCGCCGGCAACCTGCAGCTGGTGGATGGCAGGGCCAGGAAAGCGGCGGAGCGGAGGGAGCGCGCTGGGGTGGTGTGTCCCCTTTTTTGCTCGTGCAGGAGAAAAGTCTCCCTTTTCAGGTGATCACCAGGTCCCTCAGGCATGTATGTGTCGAAATAGAAAATCTGAATCGCCCCCCCCCCCCCGAAAAAAAAAGAGAGGGCGGTGTGGAGGTAGTTTCCCTTGAAACGAACCTGAAAAGGGCGCCCTTAAAAAAGACACAAGCTGGCTATGTTCATTTGCCTGCTATGTTTATGTTCTCATCGGCTTCAGTTTGTGGTGCTCCATCCACTTGGCTCCATATGGCTCTGGATGCTATTCAAGAATACCCGTCCAAATGGTTGGGCCGATCCCCATGCAATACATGTCCACCATTGGCCCCAAGCAAGATTCATGGGGTGGTATGGATGGTCCCGGGCCCTTTTGTAAGAAATTTGGATACATGCAAAAAATATTCCTAAGAGAGCCATCACCACGACCCACGCAAGTTTTGATTATGGCATCGGAACCACTTCAAAAGTGGTTGCAGTTTCCCTGCGGTTTCCATTTTAAACCGGTCAAACAGGCTCCGCAATTTTGAGAAACCTCGATATGTAAAGGTCAGTCTTTGGTTTGGGTACAGTTTCAAGGGAAGCCAAAGGAAAACCACCCTCATGAGGGTTCCCTCAAACGCATTGCCAGACGGAACCTACAATTGTTCAACTTTTTGCTTTTTTTGATGTTGAATCATTTTAGCAGCAGACAGTTTTCCACTTGCAGGGGGCCTAAGTCTGGTTAAGAGTGGGGTTGATCGAAATCTGCTTTACAAGACCGTTCGGGAAAACCCGGGAAAAAAGATTATGCGTCAACCACATGGGAAAAGTGACCCACGGTCATGGGGCCGAAGGGAAGATTGCTCAACCCCAAGAAAACCTTCCGAGAAGGGCATAGAAACGACTGTGGTAGGTTCACCTACAGGAGCCCAAAAAGGTGACGTTCCACACCATCCCTTATAGATTCTTCACATGTCCAAGATACTTACAGTAATTATCTTGACACCATGATGCTATGCATGGAGAACAAATCTTCCGCTTGGGATGGAGAAACTCTCCCTGTGGTTGGTGGGAGAAGCCGCCAATCCCTGCTGTCAGGATGTTCCTGAAGCCCTTCGGCGCGGGGGCCATGTGGCAGCTCACCTTCCCCGCGGAGCCCTCGGAGGTGGACCGCCTGAAAACCTGCCCGCGCCTCGAATGGGCAGAAGGACTTGGGGCAGAAGGACGTGGGGGGGGTTGCCTAAAAATTGGGAGGTTGAAAGTTGAAAGGAACAAGGAAAACCGGAAAGCGCTTTTGATGAGAAGATTCCACATCCTTTCTTCCGCATCCTGTTTGCGATCGTGCTTCTTTGTGAAAGCGGAAGCCCTAACAAGGGTTGGGTGTTTGAAGGGAAGTCAACAGTAAGCCAAGCATCTCTGGGGGTCAAAAAGCTTCTCCCTGAAGTGCCCTTGGTTGCCTGACCAGCTAGGAAGTTTTCCCCGGCGGCAAAGTGGCTCGTCTCTTCTTGGAGTTGGTACACTGAATGGTAAAGGGAAACCAAACGCTGAGAATCACATATTTTGTTGGGGTTTTCATCCTAATAGAAGACGAGCCACCCAAGTGAGGCTTGGTCAAACTGTCCAGTCTGTGGCCACCCAAATGGGTGTGGGCCACAATAAGGCAATCCCAAAATGGGTTGCCCTGGCAAACGGAAACCAGGGCTGCCATGTTGGGTCCAAAGCCCAAACGACGCGCCCAAAACTTTTTAAACCGTTTCGCCATCTTCGGGGCTCCAAAATCCTCCAAGCCGCGCAAATCGAAATCTGCGTGCAACGAGGAAAGAGGAGCTGCAGCGGCGCGCGCTGGAGGAGACGAAGCAGTGGCTGCCGGCGTATCGCGACATGGTGCAGGCCACCGAGCTGTCGACCTTGCGGGGAGGCGGTCTGCTGCCCGGCTGAAGGAGCGGAGCGGAAGGAGCGAAGATCTGAGCGGCCGAGGGGTGGCGGGTCGTTTTTGTTAAGCTAGCCTTTTTGTGGTGGTAAAGGAAAGACACGAGGAACACCTCTCTCTCCCTGTTTTTTTGTTCCCCACCCGACAGGAAGGGGTTGTTAGATTTTATGTTGGAATCCGCGTTTGCGATGCTTCTACACCACGCCCCCACCCAGTATCCCGCCAGAGCAGCTCGCCTGTGGATCCCGCTGAGTATCCCGCCAGAGCAGCTCGCCAATGGATCCCGCCGAGTATCCCGCCAGAGCTGCTCGCCAGTGGATCCCGCCGAGTATCCCGCGAGAGCGGCTCGCCAATGGATCCCGCCCAGTGAATCCTGCCGAGTATCCCGCCAATCCCCGCCAGAGCTGCTTGTGAATGGATCCTGCCAAGTATCCCGCCACAGCAGCCCGCCAGTGGATCCTGCCGAGTATCCTGCCGAGCATCCCAGAGTAGCTCGCCAGTGGATCCCGCTGAGTATCCCGCCAGCCAGTGGATCCGCCGAGTATCCCACCAGAGCAGCCCGCCAGTGGATCCCGCCAAGTAACTCGCTGAGTATCCCAAAGTGGATCCTGCCCAGTATCCCGCCAGAGCTGCTCGCCAGTGGATCCCGCCGCCAATCCCGCCGAGTATCCCGCCACAGCAGCCCGCCAGTGGATCCCGCCAAGTATCCCGCTGAGTATCCCAGAGTAAGCTCGCCAGTCGGTGGATCCTGCCGGGTATCCGGCCAGTATCGAGCCGGAGCGGCCCGCCAGTGTTCGTCAGTGGCTCCCGCCACTATCCCGCCAGAGCAGCTCGCCTGTCTGGTTTTGCTTAACGCACAGTTGGGTTTACATTTCATGTTGGTGCCTTCGTGTTTTGAGTGTACCCTGATGATCTGTGTTGCTTTGGGTTGTGAATAAGCAACTTTGTTTAATCCCCCGTCGGGTTTCTTTTTGGAAGGGGCTTGGCTTTTGTTAACGGAAGCGAAGTTTGAGTAGATCGGCTCGAAGGGGCCGATGGGAGTTTGGAGTCGGAGTCTCTAGGATGCGGAGGAATTTGTTTTAACGGTCGTAAGCTCGTGAGTGTGGAGGGTGGGGATGCTTGAAGCGAAGTATTTTTTTTTTGGGGGGGTGCCTATGTCCAGATCCTTTGGGCAAGTGCATGATTATGGACAGTTATCGGTATATGGCCCATGTTGGTATCACAGTCACAGAGAGGCCAATTTTCCGCAACCATGTGGTTGGGAGGGGGCTGGCTTTGTTTGGCACAATTTCTTTGGTTCTCGGTTGTAAAACAAAAGAGGGCACGCAGCATGCCACTTGCTTGATCAGAAGGCTCCATCGCTTTCGTCCATCCACGGAAGGCTTCGGATATAGGTGAGCATCCAGCCGAGTTGCATGCAGGGCAGTTGTGGCTTTGCCTTTGGACCGTTGTTTTGGGTAGGTTGCAACAAACAAAAGGGAATTTGAATTTGGAAAAGAGTTTCTAGACTTGAGGGTCCCAGTGAAGGCAGTTTTGCTTTTGGAGGGGTTCAAAGGCTCACCCTGAAGCTGAGGTTCGACCACGATCCCCAGGCTTGCGGCCACGCCGGCCCCGCGAACAACGCGGTGGCGGTCATCGGCGATGCCGCCCACGCGATGTCGCCCTTTATGGCGGGAGATGCGAAAAGGAAAGAAACCCGTCGTTAAATGTGTTTTGGTCTTGCCGTTTTTTAGGGACCCGAAAACTAATTGCGGATGTCCGTTGGTTTCCCTTTAAACAAGACACACCCATGTTGGTGTTGTCTTTTCATTGTGGACGTCTTTTCATTGTGGACGGAATGTGGAGGTTCCATGTTTGCCGTTTGTATTTTTGCTTCCCCGACAAGTTTCTTTAGCAGCTTTTGGCAGTTTCTACGCAGAGCGTCTCTAATTTGAGGAAAGCCCACGTGGCCCATGTACAACAACAACAAGAACAAAACGGGGAAAAAAACAAGCACACACACACACACACACACATTTAAAGCAACAAAAAAACAAAAGCCAAAAACCAAGCACACACACACACACATACACTTATTTTGGGTACATTGGTTGGATGCTAGGCTTTGGTTACGATCCCTGCCCAGGGCCAAGGGGCGAACCAGGCCTTGACGGATGCGGTGCTTCTGGCCGAGTGCCTGGATGACGCCAGGCGCGTGGCAAAGCGGAGGGACCTTTCAGAGCTTTCGATCGAAGCCCGGGCAAGTGAAGGTGCGGAAAGGCGCCCTGAGTCTTTGCATGGGATTGGATAGGCCATTCTAATACCAAATTTGATGGTTGCTCAGGTACTAGAAAGGCCGAAACAATGTGCCAAGAGTACAAATTACATCGTAGAAGATCAAGGCACCATTTAGCTCCTTAGGTATCCCCCCCCCACAGATATCAAGGCCCTGAGCCGCAAGCCAGGGTACTATGGGTGTGTCTCAGAATAGGGGGACCTTATAATTGTGGCTGTTCTGTTTTCCCTTAAAACCGGTTCTCCTCAAAAGGATGCTCCTCTCCTCAACAAAGATCAGACTGGCACCCCTCAAATAAGAAGCTCGACTTGAATACGTGCCTGGGTTGACCAGCCAGGAAGAATGGAGGTCTCGCCGCCTCCTTAGTTGGGTCAGTTCGTCGTGGTAGATACAAAGCTCAGCCTTTTTTTGGGCCAGTCAAATCAGGAAATGAGAGGGGGGTCGTCTCTTTTGGCAGGTTGCAACGGCAGACCAAAGGCTGTGCCGTCGGTTTTGTTTACGATTTTTGGCCATCCCGAGAGAGGTTCGACCGTCGAGATGAACAGCCAAGTAATGTTCCAAGTAAGGTCAGTTTGGGCATGGTGCTAGGTCATGTTGGGCCAAAGTTGGGTTGGTAGATGGCCATGGTGTGGGGCAATATGGGAAAACAAAACCGTACAGAAGGCCTCGGATCCGGCCGAGGATCCGACGTCTTTGCACACGTGCCTGGCCTCCTTTCACAAGTCCATGGCGGAGAGAGTCCAGCAGTACGACGCTCGAAATGCATGCAGCTTCCCGCCTCTCCCCCTGAAGCCACAAAATAGGTCACCTGTGCTTGGGCTGCGGTGAAGGGAGGCAGCCCCTGTACAAGGCAGCTTCTGGCAATATAAGGCTTCTCTGCAAATGGATGCTTCGGAATTTCTAAAATGTTCAGGTATTTTCAGGAGAGAAATTGGGGGGTTTGTGCAATGAGCTAAACGCCAACATCTTCAGGGGCGATAACCTAGTTTTCACAGGCCCCGGCAAAATTTAGTGGGCTTCGAACACCGTCAGACGACAAAGTCAATGCGCAATGTGCCCCGAGTTGGGGAACCATCACTGGTCAGTCCAAACAAATGGCCGTGTCTTTTTTAGGGTCGGACCCCAAAATGGCGCAACGGTTTTCCTTTTGGTTTCTCCTGTAACGCTAAAAAAGGCATACCGCGCCATATCCAGATTTGGTTTTCGGACTCGCGCGACATGAAGGTTGCCAAAATGGGTGGTCAAAATAGGGGAACCTTCCATGGGCGGGTTTTTTCCTTGGCTTCCCCTTAAACCAACCCAAGGGTACTGAGCCTGAACAAAAGCACCAGGGTCTTGACGCCTCCAAATGAGTTTCTCTCTCGGTTCCTCGGCGCAAACAGCTGGAGGTTTTGGAGTCCCGGCGCAGAGTGGAGTTCTTCCACCAAGACGTCCGCGACTTCGCCAGCGGCTTGAAGCGCAAGAAGATCTGAGAGCGCAAGGTCAATGGAAGGTGCCAAAGCCCTAAAGGGGTTCAAGGGTGGAGGGCGGCGACAGATTTAGTGCCTCCCGAAGGGAGGAGTGTACAGTTTTGCCTTGTACAGCATGGCAGTGTCCTGAGAAAGAGATGCGATGATATTTCTCTCGGGTTTGTGAATTAGACTCTGGGTTTAATCGGGACATGATCCAGGCCTTCTTTGGATGCCCATAACGAGTTGCTTTTTGCCGTGGCCAAGCGTGTACAACAAATCCTTGGAATTTGAGTTGCTGTCCTGTTGGCTTTTGGCTCTACCTAGCTTTGATGCGCGTGCAAAGAGTTTTCTATTTTTACTCCCGAAAGCCCACAGAGGCCCACGATTTTTGGCAACACCCTTTTGCTGCCTGAGGACTAGGACAAACGAAGGTGTCTATGAGCTATCTTGGCCTTCATTGGTCATTCTAACCTTCGCCGATCAAGGATACCTTCAGGGCGTTGAAAGATGCGATCCCGAAAAGCGCTGGCTTTGGTAGGAAATGATGAAGACGCTGCGCACTCTCTTCGAGAACAGAGAGGTGCGCGATTTAGTGATTGTGTGTGTTTGTGTGTGTGCGTGATGTTGTAGTTGTGTTTGTTGTGTTTGTTTGTTGTTTGCTTGCTTGTTTGCTTTATCTGCGCTGCGATGTGGCATGGTGTGATGTGGTGTGCGTGTGCGTGTGCATGTTCTATTCTGCCTATTTTATGTCGAGCTCACCGATCCGGGAGTAGAACAAGCTCACCGTGGAAATTTTGTTCAGGTTTTGGAACATTGAGGTTGAATGGTTGAAAACCGGTTGCCTTGGGTAGCTTTCTGGATGGGCGAATGGGGAAGCATCACAATGTCCATAACGAGTGTGGATTCTTACATGCGAGAATGAAGCCAACTGAGCCAGAATGAACACCCTGGCAGATGATCCGGTTAAGGGACACTCCCCTTGCCATAAACAGCTGCGGATATCCGCCTTCTAAATCCTTGACATGGTTCTCTGGGCTTACGACCATTTTACTACCGGGTTTTGGGTGATGACTCGACTGAAGCATCCCTTTTCAGGGGGCTCGTTTTGGTTTTCCCAAGTGAGTCCAACTCAACCAGATGGACAGTTGATTTTGTGTCATTCCAACTCATGCCAAGATGGGGGTGAGTTTCAATAGGGCCCGAAATAGACATCTGTACTATCTGAGAGTTCTTTAAAAACAAAAGTACACCAACCACACTTGAACTGGTTCCAACTCTTGAAATTCATAGCGAAATGGGCACGTTTGTGATGGTCCCCTGTTGGGTTGAGTGGGAAATTGAAAGGACCCCGACGCCCATTTTGAGAGGGTTTTCTCATTTGGAGAACCCAGTTCAAGGGTTGCCTTCTCCTTGTAAACAATCAAGCCCATTTTGGGACAACCCCATTTGAATAAATGTAGTATGACTTTCGGCTAGAGGGAACCCACCCGCTATGGCTCACAACATGGTACTCAAAATGCACTGAAACCAGCGCTGTGCTGAAGCCAGAGGTGCCCTTTTCAGGTGAGTTTGGTTAGCCATAAATGGCACGGGTTTAGATTGCTTTGCTTCCATGAACAAGGGACACCCATCCATTTTTACCAAGAGGACACCTACTGTGGATGGACGAAAATCCTGCACTGCACCTATATAAGAAACCCTGGAATGATGATTTGGCTGTAAATACCTCAAGAAATCCTGGTTTCAACCATGGTGTCAAGGGTGCGAAATGGATTTCGCCATCAGCCACATGGCCCCAGGCGTTGAAGATTTCGAGGCACACTTTCCGCCAGCTAGTCGCTTCACAAAACCCGGGCTTCGCATTTAGAAGGGACACCCATCTATGTTGCCAAAAGGACGCCAATTTTTTGCCCCCAGGTGTTTTCCATTTTGAGTCCACCTGCGGACTAACCGTGGTTGCAACAAATTCTTGTCCACAAATTATGTTTGTTCCCCCTGGGTTAATTCTGGTTGCAAGGAGACAGATTCCATTTACAAGGGAAACCCATCTATGTTACCAAATTTTCCCCAGGTGTTTTCCATTTTGAGTCCCACCAATTCCGGTCGCAACAAACCAAACGTAAGACCCCAACAGCAAGCCCACAAATTCTGGTTGCAACAAACCACGAATTGATTTTCCCCAGGTGGTTGGTTCAATTTTGAGCCCCTTGACGCGAATTCCGGTGGCTTCAAACCCAAGGACCACCTGCGGACCTTGGGGGAGCGGGTGGAGCGCAGCGACTGGGACCTGAAGTTGGAGGCCATCCGCCAGGCCGGAAGCGAAGCGACTCCGAGCTTCCGAGCCGACTCCGCGCCGCTAAAAAGCCGCGGATCCGGGGAGTCGGAAGTCAAGGGCGAGGGAGGCCGAGAAAAACCGAAATGGGCCGGGTGCTTTTTGGTCAAAAAACAAGTGGTCGCCAGCAAACGATGGCATGCTTTTAATCAAAGGGGCTGTCCTTTGGCAACAAAAAAGGAGAAGTGGTAGCCTCAAAAAGACGACACAACCATGAAAACCATGGGTCAGAAATGCAGTTGGAATCTCAAAGGAGGGTGGATATGAGTCACCTGAATGACTTGGCGCAATTGGTCGACCCCGACCCCCCTGTGACTCGTGACTTGCTTTCCCGTGGCCTTTTCGTGGAGCACATGCACGAATTCACCAACAGCACGAGTTCTTTGCGCATTCGGCTTTTCAAGTTTCTATATGAGCAGATTCAGTTGCTGATTTTGATGTTGACGTTTGGCCCTGTTTTGTGTTGACCCGGTGGTGTTTCTTGGTCCAAACGGCGCTGCTCGCTCAATTCGTCCCCAGGGGTTGGCGTATCCTACATGCGGATGTTTCGGGGCCCGGGGTGGTTTAAAGGGAAATCAACGGGGCACGGCCCATTTTGGGGGCACCGCTATGTTGAGACCACAGACATGTTCTATGCAGATGTCTTGTTGGTGGCCAGTTTCTTTTTGGTCTGCGCAAGCGGACTTTCTGTTACAAATGCCGATGGCTCTTGGGGCTGACTTTGACTTTGGCATGAGCCGCACCGTCCCTGGAACTGGGGACCCGGCATGGGGGAACCGGAGTTGACCGGAAATGTTCACCCTTTTCTGTATACGTTGCCGTATTCCCGGACACGAAATCCTGCAGTTGGAGGTTGATGAAAAGGGAAGCCACTAAAAGTATGATATTTCCCGCCAAATGGGAAAAGCTACCCATGGTCATTTGGGGGCCCAGTTGGATGCCGATGAAACCCTATGAGTACTGGGATAAACCACCCGACTGGTGCGTCGAGGCGCTGCAGGAGGACCACCGTGAGAGGACGGCGCACGCGGAGAGGCTGGAGCTGCTCACCAAGAGGCTGGCGGTCCGAGCGATGTGGGGAGAGCGGTCCGAAGGAGTTTTTTTTTGTGGTTGCTGTGTGCTTTTTTCGCGTTGTTTTGGGGAAAGAAAATCAAATTGCTTTCAAGTTGCTTTTTGCCGGGTGGTGTTTTTCAGCTCTGGAGGGGGCATGGGGGCGGGGGTTCCAGGTGCTGTTCCTGGTTCCATGGCCACGAGGAAGGTAGGAAAGATGGCTGTAGACACCACACCTGAGTGTCTTTGAAGAGAACCCTCTGTAAGTTGAACCTTTCCAAAACGGTGCCCTTCAATTGTTTGACCTCCAAACACTGGCCGCCACCTCAAATTGGAACTGGGAATTTGCTCAAATCGGAACGCATGCATGGAACGCGAAACTTCCTCCAATCGGGACGCGCCTTTCTCTTGCTCTTCTGGCTCCGTGGCCTCCTGGTTTCCTCGCTTCCTGGTCTATCCTTGGCCTCCTAGCTTGCTGGCGTTTCCTGGCGTTTTGGTTCTTTCCGGTTTCCGGGTTTTTGGTTTATTGGTCTTCTGGTTTCCTGTCTTCCTGGCTTCCTGGTTTCCTGGTTTCCTGGTTTTTTGGTTTCCTGGTTTCCTGATTTTGGTTCCTGATTTCCTGGTTTCCTGGCTTCCTGCCTTCCTGGCTCCTTTGCTATCTGTACCTACCTATCCATGCTGAAGAGACACATTGGGCATTCTCCTCATTTTGCATCACTGGCATGCGCAGTATGGAGGCTCAAAAGGTTGTGCTTGCTGAGTCACTTACTTGGACGGTTTATCGGCCCCAAACCTGTAACCCTTGAATCTATAGGTTCTCAGCCGTAGACCCCTGGCTCAATAGCCAAGACACTGTTATCGCGGCGGATCAGGCGTGTCCGGCGGATCCTGAGAAGGATCTGACATGTGTTGGTCGGTGGACTTGGAGGTCTTGGATCAGGTTGACCTGGTGGCTGCCGATCAAGTTGGCTGGTGTCATCTGGTGGATGCGTCGTGGTGGGTCGCGGGTGCCTCTGAAAACGAACTGAGAATGGATGAGAACATGATGGCACGCACATCCTGGGATCAAAGTCATTTGTATGCGGGCGTGATTCAATTTCCGCTTTGCCAGCAGGCTTTGCACGCCTCATCCTGCGGAGAAGCGGCCGGCATGTTAGCGCCAGTGGCGTGGACGTATGCCGTGCATTTTCCGTACTGAGTGGACGGAACACACAAGGCTCTCAACGTCTTGGACCCATTCCACATGCGCTGCCAACGTTTGCTTGTGTCGCTTTTGCGCCCTCATAGCGGAGACAGCGCTTACCACTTGGCCTGGCAGGCATGTGTGCAGCGCTGAGCGGGCGCGCTTGAGCGGGTGTGCTTACCATTTGGCATGTGTGGACACGGTGCTGAGTGGGTGCGCTTGAGCGGGTGTGCTTGCTACTTGGCAGGCGCGGGCGCAGGGCTGACTGACAGTCTAGCTATATTTGCCTATCTGTCTACCTACCTATCGTTCATGTTTCTGTTTGTCTGTTATCTATGCTTGGGGCTGAATGCAGTTTCTGACATGCGCAAAAGAATTGTGCTGCAGAGGGTTGCTTCAGATATCGTGCATGTTTCCATATTGAAGCAATTTAGATGCCTGTGCTCCAGATTGAGCAAAGATTGAGTGAGACCCGTCCCCCAATGGCCGGGTTTGGACTGTTTCCCCGTTTGCTTGAAAAGCATGACGGTTCCAAGGGAAGTATCCGGCAGGGCGGTTTTGGGTGATGTGTCCGGGTGTCGGAACGGCTTCGTGACCAGCTCACAGGTCCGTTTGATTGGCGCCTGGAGCAACAAGGCTGTTCACGGTCATGAATCCAACTGCGTGTTGCGGGTTTGAGACTAAGGTGTCTGCGGAATGGCGGGGAGGGCGTTTCAGAGGGGACAAGGGAGGGAAGGGCAGGCAGGATTTTGCGTGGAAACCGCTTGCCCAATGCGCAACTTGTGAACGGGGTCGCTCGCCCAATTCCCTTTGACCCCAATGCAGGTAGCTTTCTGACTTTTCGCGCACCGCAAGTGTGCCCAGGGTGGAATACCAGGAGCAGGCCATAGAGGACGTGTGCTTCGCAGCTCGGCTTGGTTTTTGTCCCTTCGGGTTCGCCTGGGTTCAGTTCAAAGAACCGGCCGAGGTTGGCCGGTTTTAGGTTATTTTTTGATAGATGTTTTGAGAACCGTGTGCTGGGTGACTTGATCAATTGAAGGTTAGATAGGAACTTCCGTAATAAAGTTGAGTCGAAAGAGCCACGCAAAGAAAGCAAGCAAGAAAGCGTGCTGGGTGAATTGTTGCTGTTAGATTGCTATGGATCCCAGGAAGTTTGGCCATGGCCCTTGTCAGCTTTTCACACATTCTCCCCAACCTTCTAAGCATCCTAGCAACTCCAAGGGCCTTGCCAAAATGGGCACCTGTCTGCAACCAGAACTGGAGGGGCCCTGAATTGTCTCGCCAAGTAACATGGGACCCAGACAAATGGTGGTTTTCCTTTTGGTTTCTCTTTAAATCCAGAAAGACGTGCGTACCCTCAAAAAAGACGCCATATGGGATTTTGCCTGTGACTCCTTGGATCGATTCTTTTTCGCCCCAGGTCCGCGAGCAAGTGCACAAGGAGGCAGGAATCCAGGACGCAGGCAACAGGCTCATCCTTTTGCCACAAGATGGGAAGCATCCCAGGCTTTTGTCCAAAAAAACAAACAAGAACATCCTCTGTGAACATGAGCTTCTTGGGAGCAACCCCGGATGACTGCAATGTCGCACTGTTGTGGTGTCCGGCTTCCCATCCGATGAAAAAATCAGCGGGCTGAACCAGAATCCGGGGGTCTCATGATGTTCGCATGCCTCCGCGTGGAAGCCTGGGGGCGTTGCTGGCCAGCCGCCCCTTGCGCTGCCTTCAGGCGGAGCCGGAAGTTTCTGTCGCCCTGCTGGAGGTGGGGCGGGCGCCTCTTTTTTTCGGCGAGAAAAGACACGGACCTGGCTGAGTCTCTTGGGTGGCTACTTTGGGCTTTTTGCAGTCAGGGAAACCAAAAGAGCCGGTGCATGTTTTGTTGACCTTTGCACAAGGTACGGGCCTTCAAAAAAAACATAGGTTTCTTTTTGAATCCAGGGTGTGTCTTTCTTGAGGACTTTTCGGTGGGTTTAAAGAAGGGAAACTGACAGGACAACCAAAATCCATTTGAAGGTCACCTCAAAAAGACCGCCTCGCCCCCCGCCCCCCACATGAATCCTGGAGTCTCGACCATTTCCCTCCCTTTGGTTCCATAGCACCCGAGTCATGACAGGACCAGGTGAAAGCGCTGTCCCTGGAGTTGCAGGAGACCCCGAGTCAGCTGGCGGGATTGGAACATTTGAGCGACAGAAACTAAGGCCTGATGATACGGGCAACGCACCTCCAGACGGTGTGAGCTATATTGAAAAGAATTGAATCAGTGGCTCTATAGTGGTTATGTGCTCTTTTTGCTACAACTTGTAGTGGTTTGGGGGGCGGTTTCTGGTTTGACCCCCCTGTAGAGCGAGTGCGGTGTAAGTTGTGTGGGAAAATGGTTGCCGTGTTTCCTTTGGTTTAGACCTGTCGCTGCAGGCACCCCCGATATTTCGAAAAGAATCCCAAGCACAAATAGCTGAATAGCTTATGACCAAGTCTGCTGGTGGAAGACCCACGGGAAGAATTCGGCTTTGGCTGAGGCCAGGCCAATTTCAAGAGGAAACACTGTAAACCCGCGTAGATTCCTAGTCTCCCCCCACTTTCAACGAATAAGCTTCCTCTCCCCAGCTTGCAAAGAGCAGGGACGGCAAGCATGTCCATGGCAGAGCGGGGGACAAATTTCAAATAGACTAATCAAACAACAGTTGGAGGTACATAAATTTGCTGTTTGTGGTATGTTGTGCTTGATATGTTGCTTGCAGCATGGCGGACCCCACCCCTTATTGGGTGGTTTTAAGGGGAAATCAAACCGCAAAAAATCACCCCCTATTTTGAGAAACGCGCCCATATGATCATGATTCAATGCTTGGGCTACCAGAACGCTCCTTTTGTGAAGGAGCCTTCTTTCGGGTGCACAAGACTGGACCCTGCGCTCAGTTGGATCTGTCACACACGAAGCAGGACTCTTCGAAAGTCCAAACAGCCTGCAACGTACCATTTGAACATACATCTTATGGAAGGAATCTTTTTCATGGGAAGCTTGGGGTATGCTCAAAAAGTAAGTTGGAGGGTTCTTGCAGAACGCAACTTGCATATTTCTGGTGTGTGACCCATCCTGTCGAAAGGTCTCCAGAGCTTCTGGTAGGATGCCTTCCCCCCATGTTCGCCCTTGTTCCCCCTAAAGAAGGCCTTGACAAGCTTGGCTGGGGATGGTATTTGGGAGACTCACTTCCTGAGTTCAAGTTTTTTTTTTTTTGGAACATTGCAGTGGTAAACAAAATGTTTAGACTTGTCTGCCCAATCCACTCAGGAAGTGAGGAGATAGGGACGGGGTTTGGAATCCTTTTTCTTTGACCTACTCCAAACATCCGCTCAAGGCTTCAGTGCGAGCGTCAACCACTGAGCCACGAGCCTGTGGGTTGAGAAAACAACGCAAGTCCCTGTGTTGGCTTCGTCCTTCACACGCACCAAAGGTCACCAGGAAGCGGGGAGGGCTGTATTTGGCAACCAATCACAATGGGAGCTTGTCCCCTCAAAATCCGGAGAACAAATCCAGCCTTTGGAGTGACAACCAAAGTCCGGAGAACAGTTCCAGTGAAAGACGTCCCTCTACAAAGCACAGCTTCGGCCTCCTCAACTTTGACATGGCCTTGGGTCAAAATCCAAATCGTACCCCCAGTGAACATCCCAATCCCCACTAAAATAGAGTAAAATGGGTGGTGAATTCACCTACCCCAAAATGGGATCCCATTGGTGTTCACAACCACAGCCACATGTTGTTCGCTTGATTTGGGCATCGCCTTCGAGGAGATGAAGTCGGAGAATGACCTCGGCCCGAGAGTCTCTGCCCTGCTGTCGCAGCTGCGGGAGCGGGTGTGCCTTGTTCATCGGAGTCTTTGCGGCCGTGGGTGTTTGTTTTTAAGGGGACCTCCCCCCCCTCCCCCCGCAAAATAAAAGGGAGAAGCACCCCCCCACCCCACCCCCGCAAAAACAAAAGGAGAAACAAACATGTGGTGTTCCTTTTGGCTTCCCAACAAGAGGGCACTTTTTGCAGGGGTCCGACTCAATTGGAATGGTCAGCGCAAAAGGTCCCCTTTTGCTAGGGAAGCCACTGGGCAACTGATGCAGGTTTTGTTGGAAGATGGCAGGTGAGCTCCGGGGAAACTGTTGGGGCTACACCTCGGTTAAATGTTTGTTGGAGGCACTATGGGTACACAACAACCCTTTGCCCCGAGCTGGATTTGCGAGTGTGTCGTTTTAGGGGTACCCGTTTCAAGCATTTGTTTCAGTTCCATAATTTGTGTCTTTTGTCAGGGCACCATGTTCAAGTATCTTTTTACCCCCCCCCCCCCATTTTGACACCCACGCACGCCCATCTCGCCGCCCACTTCGCCGGCCTTTGGCTCTTCATCTCGAAAGTCAGGAGATCGCTCCGAAGGTCATCGCGCACGAGCAGTCCATCAGGCAGTGTTGGAGTGTTGGAGTTCCACTTTCTGTCCCGCGGATGACAGGGGACGTTGAGCCGCTGCCGTGGGGTGGTTGTCAAGGGCTGGGCTTCCCGTTTTTTTTTTGAGAGGGATCTGCGGATCCGGGCGGAAAGGCTGACGTCAGGCAATCAAACACCAGGGAATGGCGCCCTGAGGCCCTGGAGAGCTGAATAATTCAAGCGGTGGAAACATGGGTGATCGTTTCTCCAGTGCACGAGTGGGTGTGTCCTTGTTTCAGCCGCTACCTCATTTTTGGTGAAACCAGGAACCAAAGCGAAGCGACAGAGTTTTGGGATGTCCATTTGGAGACGCCCGAATGACGTTAGGAAAGACTCAAACAGAAGGTTTGGGACAACAAGCGACGAGAATCATTTTGCCTTCGGGTAGGGGTGATATTCATCACGTCGGTCTCGGGGCCCAAGATATGGCCATGCATTTTAACAGTGGAAGGTGGACTTGAATCCCCACGAAACTGATGTCCACCAAAGGGCCCCTTATTAAAATTCATTCGCCTCAGGTCGAGAGCAGGTCGTCGATCTCGTAGGTTGGGGTTCTGCGGGGTTCTGTGAGGCAGCTGGAGGAGCGGAGCGAAGAGAAGGAGCGGAAGCTCCAGGAGTTGGGCCAGCTGCAGGACCAGGCGACGGAGACTTAGGGAACGTCTTTTCGGATGGTTGTGAAGGACAAAAGCAAGCGAGCCAGCCAGCGAGCGAGCAGGCAGGCAGGCAGGCAGGCAGGCAAGCCAGCCAGCCAGCCAGCAAGCAAGCAGCCAGCCAGCCAGCCAGCAAGCAAGCAGCCAGCCAGCCAGCCAGCAAGCAGCCAGCCAGCCAGCCAGCAAGCAAGCAGCCAGCCAGCCAGCCAGCAAGCAAGCAGCCAGGCAAGCAGCCAGACAGGCAGCGAGCTAACCAACCAGCCAGCCTCCCGCACATGGCACCCAAAGGATCCCCGGAAATTCATCTTACAGGTAGGCAACCAAGGTTCCTTGTAGGATTTACATGGTTTCCATTGGTTGCTTATGACAACTGGAAGCACTGGCTTTGGTTTCTCTTCTGGGGTTTCTGAAAATCCAGAGGGTCTCTTTTGAGAATCTGAAAAGCGTAGCTGAAAGAGCGACATGCCCTGGGTCAAGGAGAAATCGGAAACCAAAGCCAGTTCTTCCAGCTACCAGGGGTAACCAAGAGAATCCATGTAAAACCTATGTGGAACCCTGGAAAAGCGTACCAGCAAACAGCGACATCCCTACATGAATCCCCCTCGCAAAACAGGTGGCCTCCTTTCTGGAGGTTCCTAACCTGCGGCAGAGGAAAGGCATGTTTTTCAAAAAGTGCCGTCCTTTTGAGTGAGTTTAGTTGAACATGGATGTATTCTGCTGGTTTGAGATTTTGGTTGTTATAGGACAAATTGGCCGAGGTGTCTCCGCGTGAAACGGGCCAACCCCCTCATCGATCCATCAATCAACCAGGAGTTTACTGATTCTTGGTTCCCTTTGCCGAGAGTTACCACATGGTGTTCAAATGGGTCTGCCTCAAATGGGGGACTGCCTACAATGGGTGTGGTTTCCTTTTGGGTTCACTTCAAAACAACCCCAAAAAGGTACCCTCAAATGGAGGTTGGTCTTCTCCGGTATGGAGGTTGCCACTACCACCTCAAACCAGGGCACCTGAGAAGGGGCTTCGGTTTCCTTTCAATTTCCCATTCAACCAAACCCCCAAAAGAGGACCCACACACACCCATTTCGCTATGAAATTGAAGTGTCGGAACCAGCTCGAAAGTCATGCACTTGGACATGAACGCCCCAAGAAAAGAAGCACGCAAACAAACTGGTCGGTTTCGGTCTTGGTTGGTGGACGCAAATTGCCACCGAAGCCTGATGTCCACCATGCAATCTCAAACCAAATTGGCCAGGTGGGCCGGCTTTCTGCCTCGGCGCTGGCTCTGAAGCAGTCCGCTTCTTCCGAAGAGGACGCCGCTGGGACGGACCCGCTTGTTCTAAGGGGCGGTTTTCTTCTTGTGCTTCCCCAACTTCAAAACACGCGCGTTCCTTCGATTTCGCTTAGCCTGAGACCGGTGATTTGCTGTTCCGCGCCTGAGTGATCCATTGAGCCTTCAGTTGGGTAGCAAATAGGTACCTACCGCATCTGAAACACGGATCTTTGCTTTCGCGGTTGGCCATGCCTTGGGAAGGTGCAAACAGGTGGCATTCGGCACATCTTTTCTAACTTGTTCCGTGTCCGAGCGCGAGAGGAGGAGAAAGCGCTGCGGAAGCTGGAAGAGTGCGGCAACCCAGACAGCTGACGAGATTATTGGGCATCGAGTGTTCTGGGAAGCATAGGTGTCCTTTTTGGTTGATTTGCTAGAAAAATAGATGCCCCTGGTTTACCTGGTGGTTTAATCATCTACCAGGGCCATCTATTTCCCCTAAAAGGACACCTATGCTGGGAACTCTTTTCATCATGTTACATTCGAAGCTTCGCTATGTATGGCCTAAGATCTTTCACTGTCATTTTTTGTCATGGGCAAACGCCGAAGTAGGTTTGAGGACGCGGACTCCGTCCCAGTAAACATTCTGAATATGGCAAGTTTCTGTGTGAGTTCAGTGAGAGCTTTGAGGGATAGGCGGGAAGTCTGAAGGCGAGAAGTGGGGCAGCGTCGTCCCAGGATATTGGCACCTGGTGGCCAGCGGGTGCTTTTTGGACGCGGCAGTTTGATCAGTGCCTCATTTTGGATAACCCAAAACCGAGCCCTCTCTGTTTCCTCTGCTTTGAGACATCCTTATTGAGTCTTTGCTGCCGCGATGTTTCACAGGGAATGACGGGGACTGTTGGTTTCATGGCAAATTCATGGGGGCTGGGGGGGAGGGAGGAGGGGGAGCGAGCCCAAATAAGCCCTTATTTATCCCTTAACAAGCCCTTATTTAGGGCTTATTTGGGCTCCCTCCCCCCCCTCCTCCCTTCCCCCACATGACAAATTCTTCGGCATGGCGCGCCTACCGCGCGCCTTGCGCGTTGCAAGGCTCAAGGGCGACTGGGAGAAGAGCCTGCAGCGGGTGCAGCAGGACGTCCAGCACCGCCTGGCAGGCGGGGCTGAAGTTGCTGGAGAGACTGGGGTCTGGTAAAAAGCATATCACCTTTCTGGGAAGGCCTTGAGGAGTCCCTCTTTGCTTTTTCCAAAGGGGGTAGGAGAGAAGGAACTATGTTCCAGATGGTTCATCTTTCAGTGTGAGCCGCGAATCAAACTAAACTGACACATCCCCAGGCCCAGTATCCTTACAGAATTCCCCTCGGCGACGGTAAATGCACGAGTTTCCTGATGGCCCAAAGCCCCCCAGTTTTGATACCCAAGTTGTGTGGGTCAGGCATCGCAGCATTGCTGTCGCTTGGTTGGTTTTAAAAGGAATTCATCACTACTGGAAATATTTTTGTTTTTTCCTGGGGCCTTAGCCATTAAATGGAAGCTCTCGAACCGGAAGACGAGCCACCCCTTGGCGCCCTTGGGAGGTGTTGAGGAGGCCACCAAGAGCCAAGTGGAGCTCGGGATTTCGCGGGCGCTTCAGGCGGTCGGCTGGAGAGGGATGCGAAGGGGCGAAGGTCAGGCGGTTTTTCCCATTTCTCTTGGACTCTCCAGAAGTGCCAGTTTGAAGGGAACTGTTTGAGAAATCCAGGTTCTGTTGAATGTGGCCTTTCAATCAGCAAAACCTTGACTTGTTGCAGGTCGAGTCTAGGTCAAGAAATGGGTCTCCGGTCTTTGCAGTGAACTTTCGAACGGCAGAAAGCCCTTGACCATGGAAACCGTGGAAGCTTTCTTTTCAAGTCGATGTCATGTTGCCCCATTCGTTTTTCCCATAGTCACAAACCGAGAGGTTTCAATGTAGGATCCCGAGATTGGTTCCAAACACATCTTATTTTCAAGCGCGTTGATTTGATTTCTTCTTTTTGTGCCAAGGTTCGGAGTGTTTTTGACAACCCCGTAAGCTCATTGTTTTTTGTTGGCCAAGGCTCGGAGTGTTTTTGACAACCCCGTAAGCTCATTGTTTTTTTTTTGCCAAGGTTCGGAGTGTTTATGACAACCCCGTAAGTTCATTGTTTTTTTGCCAAGGCTCGGAGTGTTTTTGACAACCCCGTAAGTTCATTGGTGTTTTTTTTGCCAAGGCTCGGAGGGTTTTTGACAACCCCGTAAGTTCATTGTTTTTTTTGCCAAGGTTTGGAGTGTTTTTGACAACCCCGTAAGTTCATTGTGTTTTTTTTTGCCAAGGTTGTTTTTGACAACCCATTTTTGGCCAAGGCTCGCAGTGTTTAACTTACAATCCCGTAAGTTCATTGTTTATTTATTTTTTGCCAAGGCTCGGAGTGTTTTTGACAACCCCGTAATGCGCGGAGCGTTGTCCATGTCGCGTCAGGCGAAGGAACCGGCGCTCGAGGCGGCGAAGCCACATTTTCCGACTGCTGCGCTTGGGGGGGAGGTCCGCAAAATGTGGATTTGCTTTCTGATTCATTGAAAAGCCTGATGAAAATGGGTGGGTCCAGGTCGTATTTTGTCGCAAATAGCTAGAAGTTCATGTTGGTTGCCCTTCATCCCGTGTCACGAAGGACGAACGTGGATCGGGCGTTAGTATTTGTCAGGTGTTGGGCAAACCACACTTTAGTATTTGTTTCCACACACCATGGTGCCGTCTTGGTGGCTCCCATGATTCCCTTTTAAAGCCCCTAAGAAGGCCTTATTTGGGGCTCATTGGGGCTCCCTCCCTCCCAGCCCATATGAAAACAAGTCGAGCACGAGGCGCCTGAAGAGAAGCTGCAGAAGCTGCGCCAGGAGTGGGGAGGGAGGGCGGGGGCGGAACCCAAGTGTCTCAACGTGGGGAAGTGGAGCCTATGGCTTTCCCGCTTCGGTTTTCGGATTTGGACGAACCAAAAGGGCGCCCCTCTCACGAAGAAGGTAACAAGTGCCGCAACAAAACCACCACCTGCAAAAACTTACCTCGGGGCCCAGGAAAGGTGTTGCCATTCCGTTTTGCCATAGGAGGCCGACGCAGAAGGCAGGCCGAGCGCCCATTAGACAAATCAAGGTACTCTTTGCCGTGAAAACCGCAGGCGACTCCCTGGCCAAGTCAAAATGCGGCGTCGGATCAACCCGCTTTCTGCAGGTGGGCAAAGGAAGGCCCAACAACCGAGCAGTTGCCTTTCGAAGCGTTGGTCACTGGCGCGAGCCAAATCGGATTTGCGTTTTCCCAAAACTGCGACACCCACAAAAACTAGGTTCCTTCACGTGAAGGTTTGTGAATTTGGACATCCTAGCTATCCCAAACTAGGAAAGTGAGAGAAAAGAAAGGACACCACCCAGATTCCGATCGATGTTTTGGTGGCATTTTGAAGATTTGGGTATATGTCAAAATAGGGATTTGGACCCATCAAGTTTGGGTTTTCCGGTTTGGTTTCCCTGTTAACGTTCAACGCAACATGAACGGGTACCAGCCAACGAACCAATCAAACAAACAATCGGACAGTCAAGCAAGCAAGCAAGCAAGCAAGCAAGCAAGCAAGCAAGCAAGCAAGCGGAAGGAAGGAAGGAAGGAAGAAGGAAGGAAGGAAGGAAGGAAGGAAGGAAGGAAGGAAGGAGAAAGAAAGGGAGAAAGGAAGAAGGAAAGAAAGAAAGGAAGGAAAGAAAGAAAGAAAGCAACAAAGAGAGGCAGACATAAAGAAAAAATCGAGAAACACACTAATTAAACAGGGGAATAAGGTAAAGCAAGGAATAAGCAAAGAAATAAAGAAAGAACGAGGAAAAATACAGGAGGGAATAAATAACGAAAGACAAAAGGGAAAACTACATAAACGAAGGACACTAAATACAATTTAACAAAGCAACATACAAGAAAATAAACACAAGACACCTAAAAGCAAGACATACACTAGGCAGAAGTAAGCAAAGAACAGACAATAACTGACAATAACATAAAAAACAAACAATGAAAACACAAAACATCAACGATATCAAGGAACATGCCGAGAGGGCATAGACATAACGTTTGCAAACAAAGCAAACAATGACACGTTTTTTTGAGCCTTGACTTCCATCCTCTCTCAGGACATGATGGAGGAGCTGCGAGAGCAAAGGCACAGGATGGAGGAGAGCCAAAAGGCGCGGCCGTTTTTCGTGATGCCCTCCGAAACAGCCACAGGGCCAAGAAGGAACTGGAAGCCTCACATCAGAATCGATTTGATGTTTGGTTTGTCTTTAACACAACCCCCCCCAAAGGCGAAGCACATTTATGTTTGGTTTGTCTTTAAGACCCTGCAAGGGGCACTTGCACCCAGCAACAAGCGGGCCAGGAGCTGTCGTCTGAGCTGCACCGGCTTCTCTTGAAGAGCAAGGGTGAGGTGAAGGCAGAGATGACGACGCAGGCGGGCCTTGGCTAAAAGTCGGAGCTAGTCATGGGACAAACTCCTGCTGTTGAAACTTCTATTTGCTTAAGCATAATTGTCGTGTTCGCCCAGGCTGGTTTTGAAGGGAATCGATTTCACTACTGGAAATATGTGTTTTTGCTTTTGTTCCAGGGGACTTAAGCAAATGTAGGGCCACTCCCCACCCCCCACCCCACCCCACCCCACCCCACCCCACCCCACCCCACCCCACCCCACCCCACCCCACCCCACCCCACCCCACCCCACCCCACCCCACCCCACCCCACCCCACCCCACCCCACCCCACCCCACCCCACCCCACCCCACCCCACCCCACCCCACCCCACCCCACCCCACCCCACCCCACCCCACCCCACCCCACCCCACCCCACCCCACCCCACCCCACCCCACCCCACCCCACCCCACCCCACCCCACACTTCTTGCCAGCTCGGCGCGGTGCCGGAGCTGCTGTCCGACGCCCGCGAAGAGCTGCGCAAGGAGCTCGCGGCGCTGCAGGCGCTCCGAGCCGTGGGAGACCGCCCAAACCGCCCGCGAGCGACTGCTGGGTGATGCGGGGGACCGCAGGTTTTAGTCTACTTAGGTGCTTTGTCCATTTGACAGGGTTCCGTTTTCGGGCCTTTTTTTTTGAGAAGCGCAACAAGCTTGCGACCACCTTATCTTCAGGTTGGCGAAATATGCTGTAATTCACCCAGATCTGTTAGACTTTTTCACTTTCTATGGATTCTTAGCTTCTTTGCTTGGGTTTCCCGCTGAAGCCACAAACATGTTATAGATTCACTTTTTGCGGAGGGGTCAAATATAACCAAGGTTGGGGGGCGGCCGTTTTTGGTTTGCTGGTCCTTGTCGCATCGGTCTTTGTGTCCTTTGTTATCAGGGAGGGGAATCGGGAAGTGAAGAGAGGGTGGTGCAAGGTGGGTTAGGTCGCGCAGGGGTGCAAGGGGCCGGGAAAGATGGGAAAGCTCGCAAAACGTGACCTTCGGAGAAGAAAAAAAGACCGACCCCCACGGAGACACTTGCGACCTCCAATGAGGTGCCCCCCTAGCTGCTTGGTGGCGGTCCTTTGCAAAGAAAGGGTCCGGCCTCCATTCTGGGTGGGTCTTTAGGGGACCCCCCGAAATGGTGGGTGTTCCTTTTGGTTTCCCTTTCAAAAGAAGACAGACCCATCTTCCTTTTTGGATTCCGGGTCGGATCCTCGCAAGGACTTCCGCCGCAGCATGGAGACCTCGGAAGCGCAGGTGGGCTGGTTCGGTTCCACTTTTT
>CAUJNA010003606.1:199755-264755 GCA_963377175.1 Effrenium voratum
AGACGCACAGACGCACAGACGCACAGACGCACAGACGCACAGACGCACAGACGCACAGACGCACAGACGCACAGACGCACAGACGCACAGACGCACAGACGCACAGACGCACAGGCGCACAGACGCACAGACGCACAGACGCACAGACGCACAGACGCACGGACGCACAGACGCACAGACGCACAGACGCACAGACGCACAGACGCACAGACGCACAGACGCACAGACGCACAGACGCACAGACGCACAGACGCACAGACGCACAGACGCGCAGACGCGCAGAAGCGCAGACGCGCAGACGCGCAGACGCGCAGACGCCCAGACGCGCAGACGCGCAGACGCGCAGACGCGCAGACGCGCAGACGCGCAGACGCGCAGACGCGCAGACGCGCAGACGCCCAGACGCGCAGACGCGCAGACGGCCAGACGGCCAGACGGCCAGACGCCCAGACGCGCAGACGCGCAGACGCGCAGACGCGCAGACGCACAGACGCACAGACGCACAGACGCACAGACGCACAGACGCACAGACGCACAGACGCACAGACGCACAGACGCACAGACGCACAGACGCACAGACGCACAGACGCACAGACCCACAGACGCACAGACGCACAGACGCACAGACGCACAGACGCACAGACGCACAGACGCACAGACGCACAGACGCACAGACGCACAGACGCACAGACGCACAGACGCACAGACGCACAGACGCACAGACGCACAGACGCACAGACGCACACACACCACACACACCACACACACCACACACACCACACACACCACACACACCACACACACCACACACACCACACACACACACACCACACCACACCACACCACACCACACCACACCACACCACACCACACCACAGCACAGCACAGCACAGCACAGCACAGCACAGCACAGCACACCCCACCCCACCCCACCCCACCCGCACCGCACCGCACCGCACCGCACCGCACCGCACCGCACCGCACCGCACCGCACCGCACCGCACCGCACCGCACCGCACCGCACCGCACCGCACCGCACCGCACCGCACCGCACCGCACCGCACCGCACCGCACCGCACCGCACGACACACACACACACACACACACACGCGCACACACACACGCACACACGGGCACACACACACGCGCACACACAAACAAAGAGCACACACACACAAACACGCACACGCACGCACGCACGCAGCTCGCACGCACCCACACACACACACACACACGCGCAGACACGCACACAGACACGCACACAAACATGCACGCTCTCACACACACACACACACACACACACACACACACACACACACACACACACACACACACACACACACACACACACACACACACACACACACACACACACACACACACACACACACACACACACACACACACACACACACACACACACACACACACACACACACACACACACACACACACACACACACACACACACACACACACACACACACACACACACACACACACACACACACACACACACACACACACACACACACACACACACACCAACCACACACACACACACACACACCCGCACCCGCACACGTGTGCGCACGCGCGTGCGCACATACAGCGCGGACCAAGAGCGCACACAGCAGTGCTATGGCTATGACCTCCAGCATGACAGTTGTAGTAGGAGTACGGCATGTCTGATATGAATCGCGAAAATAGCGCGAATCTTTGTGGGTGGCTGTAGTGAGAGCTGCTTGCTGTTCCCCGGTCGTTGTGACACTGAGGTTATGACGTTGCATACACGTGTGAGTCGGGTAGCAGTGCGTCATTGTTATTGCTTCGACCATGGTAAGTGCATACCTAGGTATGGTATGGCAAACAGATGATAGTAGGACCTGTCCACAAACAGGCACGAAGTTGAAGGCTGAAGTTTCGGATTACAACCTTATGTATTCACGTTGGACTCCAGACACTGACAAATTTATTTGGTGTTTCACGGCCTCCCAAGAAGCCACAACTCTATCCGCCCCCCCGCCCCTTTTTTAGGGGCCCCAGGCCCGAGACTTTAGCCCAAGCGACCCGCCTAGGGCACGGCACCCTGCCCAAGGCCCCCCCGGGCGCCCCACCCGAGTGGCAAAAGTGTGGACTTCTCCGACTTGTTTTGGCCCATCCATTTGGAAAGTGAGGGAAATGATACACGCCCCCAAAAATGGGCCCTTGGAGTTTTGAACAAAGCACACTTCAGGGGTTGGCCTTCAAAGAGAACCCAAAAGGCCACCACCCATTTAGGGGCCTCCAACGTAAGCATTTTTGGGAGCTATCAGTTCCGAGAAGGCGTAAAACCTATTTCGACAGCCCAGAAGTGCTCGACATTTCGCGTTTGGAAGCGTCGTCCAACACACTGGGACTGACTGCGGGCTGGCAATGCCTTTCGCCTGTAGGGGTTGCTCCTGATTTGGGATTGAGCCGAGCGTCCAAGCATCTCTATTGACCTCAGTGATTGGCCAATCAAACTCAAATGAGATCTTCGGCGTTATGTTGACGGCATGCAGGGAAGCCTCTTCATTTCCCTTGCGAACCCCGCAGCTTCCCCTTACAAATCCACCCGATCCGGCCGCTGCGATGAAGCTTTTGAAGTGGGACAACCAGCCGCCCAAACACACCAGCCCCTAGGTCTGTCGGGGGTGTGCATTGGTGTGTTTGGGGACTGGTGTGAGGTGGGGAGTGTCTCCAGCACGTGTGCTCCTTGGGAATTGTGGCAACCAGCTGGCAAGGAGATGCGGACGGCAGAGAAACAAATGGAGGCAGCGGGAAAAAGGGGTGGGCCTTTTTCTTGAGGGTACCCCTTCTTGTGGTTTTAAGGGGAAACCAAAAGGAGCACCGAAGCCATTGTTCGGGTCCAACCTCAGAAAAGACGAGCCACCCAAATGGGTGAACCCCCGACCAAGGGGATTCTGAAAAGACGAATTGATCCCTGGACGTCGTGGGCACATGTTTCACACATCTGTCAACTTGGGGTTGGATTTGGAGCCCAGAGGTCCTGGCTTGCTCCCTGGAAGCTGAACAAGCAAGTGTACATATACTGCATCCAATCGTCGTGGGAGCTGCACGGAGGGTTTGGCCACACTTTCCTTTCAGGGAAAAAAAGCGAGTTGTTGGATCGCCTTCACCTTCCAGCGCCTTGTGCTTCTCCGAACCCGGCGACCTTGTCGCCTGCGCAGCCCGCACGGCCGCGGCAGGCGAAGCTCGAAGGTTTTGCCGGGGCCCGAGAAAGCGGAGCGTCGCGGGGAAACGTCAAACTGACCAAAAACGGGCATTGGTTGTCGTCGGGGGTCAAAAAACAGCCAAAAAACCGTCAAAAAGCTAGTTTGGACGTAAAAACTGGGTCAAAAAGCCCAAAACGAAGCCCTGGTAAATGGAGCCATTCGTGTTAGTTGGCTGTTGACCCAAAACGAAGCCAAGGACATTGAAACCTGCGGTCCGATTCCTGGTTAATTTTGGCCCATTCCCAGTTCGGGAAGGACATGGGGGGGGGCCCTCCCTGGGATTTATGGTTTTTCCTCCTGAAAATAGGGAGTCGCTTTGTCCGGGGCTGTGTTTGCCGGTTGCAGATGTTTACCCCTTTGCTGCATTTTCTCCGGATTGGTCGCGCATGGACCATTGCTTTTCGGCACGTTTCAGCAGGGAGGCTGTTTGTAGCCTTGCTTCCAATTTCGGGGCGGCAGCAGCACTTCAAGGTTTGTTTGTTTGAGATTGGAAGCTTCTTTAATCATTTAAGCCATGTTGCCCCAGAGGACATGTGTTGTCACCAAAGGCTTCTTATCACCGTTGCCACGTGGGACACGCGGATGCGAGCGCACAGTGAGGTCTCCACGTTTGCCAAGTGAGCGCTGAGTTCACCGGTAATTCAATACGTGGCGCTGTCCATGTGCCGGGCCGTTGTACAGAGCTGAGCGCGTGCCTCACGCGCCGGGCATGTCGCATGTGTACCTTAAGGGGCTGCCAGACTCAAATCTGTGGCGAGATGGGTTGCAAAAGACGGCAGCACCAAGAACGCATCTGAATGACAGCAGTATGCCACATGCCATCGCAGCTTCATTCAGTTACTCTTGCTTGTCGTTCCGAACAGAGATCCCCCCAATGAGCAGGTGTCAGAATCCCAAGTTTTTCCCGGAGAGAAGCAGTCTGCGCCGGTTTGGCTGGCGCTCCGGCAAGCGTTCTCGCACTTAGGCCCTCCGAGATTTGTACCACGAGATCAGCGAGCGCGCGCCGCGCTCAGTCGAGTCGGCTAGCGCTGCGGGCCGAATGAAACAGGTCCGCTTGGAGAGGGCTCCTTAAACGAAGCTCATTTTGCAACCATTTGAAACATGGTTTTTTTCAACACCAAAATAAAGTTGGAAGCAACACCATTGACAAGTTGCAATGTTCAGGTGTATAATGTCAAAACGATCTGAGATTGCCGCGTTTTCTTCGTGGGTTTGCCGGGTACGAGTACCCCCTGTTGAGGGGTTCTGTCCGGAGCTGTTCCAGGGCTGCACCTTGCCCCGTCGAATCCGAAAGGAAATGAAGACGCCTCATGTCGGTACTGTGTTCATATGCACGATTCCCATTTTTTCCGAGCTATTATATATATTATGTTATATATTTGTATATTGCGAGCAACGGAGGTGCAAAGAATGAATCTTTTTGCATGTACATGTTGTCAGAGAAATCGAGGCCAATTTGGAAACACCTGATGACATGTTGTTTGGCCATCTCCCGCCTCTTATCTTTTTGAGGGGACTGGAATATCTCCCCTCGCTGATTCCCGCGGGGGGGGGGGGGTACGCATTCCCTGTACCGTCAATCAGTTTGTTCAGGCCGCGTTTACATGGCAACCCCTCTGTATGCGTTACTGGAGTGACACCCTTCTTCTTGACCAACGGAGCTCTGGGAAGTCAAGACGCCCAAGCATTTGGAACCCGATGGGATCAGGTCGACAGGATCTGAGCTTGTTTGGTCCCCTTTTTCAGAGGTCTCAAAAGATCAGGGTCCTTTGAACTGAGTCAAGAAGCCCGGTTTGTTGAGACTCCGGGTCTGAACTCAGGGCACGCCCTGGACCGAAGCCGATGCCAACCCTTGGGAGGCAGGGAGCATAGCGGCTGAAAGCGTCTTGTGTTTGCGCCGGGTATTGCCCCGTAAGGACTTTGCCTGCTTGCTTTGCTGTGCTGCGCTTTTGCTTGCTTGCTTCATTGCCTGCTTGCTTGCATTGCGTTGCGTTGCGCTGCGTTGCGTTGCGTTGCGTTGCGTTGCGCTGCAGTGCTTTTGGCTTTTTTCCGGGCTTCCTGTTCCTGGCTTCCCGGCAATATCACAGATCTGACCGCTGGGCATTTGTGAGGACACGCCTGCGAGCCCGAACAGGCGCGAGCGGAGGGGGTTCTTGCCCAGGATCCCCATTTCTAGGTCCCCCAGCCAGATGCCCCTCTCACCCCTTTTCTGGGGGAGGGTTCCCCTACTCAAATAGACAAAAAAGGAAAAAGTTGGTACCCACAAATTCTAACCTCTCAAACCTGGAGGACCTAGCCATGCTTTTCTCTTGTAACTTCATCATCTCGGTGTTTCACGGGTGTCCCTTGGGCCGGGTGATGCTTAAGCTGAGGATTCGGCACCAGGCATCCAGGTGGCCTTCTATGAGCCAAGGGCCGCTTGCTCAAAACCGATTCGAATAGAAGGTGAGTAAAGGATGGTCCCAGCCACAAATGATGGTCCCAACTAACCCAATGGTACCAACAAATGATGGGTCCCAGTAACAACAGATGGTCCCAGCCAGGAATGGCTCCCTTCTCAGGTTGGGTTGTTGTGGGAAAAAGCAGAGATATTCACCATGTGTGGGGTTGGAATCTCAATTTTGACATACCCAGAAATGGGTGCCGCCGCCTTTATGATTCTGGGATTACGACCATTTGCCGATCGGTTTTGGTTTTGACTCACATGGGGTTGTCCTTCGTGTTCAGGCCATTTCTTTACGGGACTCCCCCAACATAATGATATCATATTACGTGGTTTCCTTTTTTGTTTCCCTTTTAGAACCAGCCCAACAGGGTACCTCAAGAAAAGACAGACCCAGCCGGCCCTCGCAAATCCTGCCTAGGCCAGTGTCCAGCCCGGGCCGAGGGGCGTGTCCCAATGAATGGCTCCCTTCTCCCGGCTACAATGGGAACCTGGTCACTCGCGGCTGCCATCCATTCCAACCCCGTCACATCCATGCCACACGGGGATCAATCAAACTTGAGGCAAGAATTGCCGAATCTTCCCGGCTTCCGTGTGGGTTGAGTTCGACCCCGTGCGCGGAAAAGACCACATGCGGGGTATGTGTTCCATTTCCTGCGATCTGCCCCTCCGAGCCCGCCAGGATGGACAAGGCGCGACACGTCGCTCTCGGAAAGCAAGCAGTTCTGATGGGTCAAAATAAACAAAGCCACCAGGATATGCACCACAGGTTGAAATGTCCATGTTTCCACGAACCAGGGATACCATTTTTGGACCCACACCGCCCCTAGTGGCCGAAAGGGAGAACAAAAAAGGGGAGAACCACCAAGTCGCCGGCACATCGCGAAAGTCAAGTGCTTGTTCGCGCGGGGCTTTTAACGCCATAGGAGGGCAGGCAGGATGTTGGCCATAGATTCTGGGGTTCTGCAGTATGAGGTACCTCCTTTCTTGGTGGTTGGGATTGGGGAATCAAAGCTCAGGTCCTGTAATCAAATGGTTTGGAGAATCGGGAAAGGTGATGCAGGGCTGCAAGGCTCTCAGTCTATCAGTCTGTCAGATCTCGAGAGAGCGCTCAGGGCACCGAGTCAGATGCATTGCAGGACGGGACGGGCAGTATCCGATTGAAAAGCCAACCAAATGGGTATATCAAGTAACACTCAGTTGGTCTGGATTGGGTGATACTTGTAGCTGAGGATCTGGATTTGAACTGCTGTTTGTAGAGGGTAAACGAATGGGAAACCCCTCCCCCCCCCCAACCGAAGCACCAATACAAAGCAACAAGCAGAGGTAAACTGAGCATAGGACCTAGGACGCTTTCCCGGCATCAGAGGCAACCAGCTTGCCAGCCTGTCACACCACATGGTTTGCCAGCTCCAAGTTCTGGAGCGAGAGGTGAGGGTTCCAGTCCGGAGAGCTCCTGAAACGGGGGGGGGTCCATAGCTCTGGGTTCCCTTCCAGGAGTTCCAGTCCGCACGCCTCCGGAAGGGTTCAGAAGCTATCCGTTTCCCAAGCCCAGAAGCGCCACTCGAGCGTGTCTTTCTTAGCCCAAAGAGCGCATGTTGGGTGAAGTCCTTTTGGTTTCCCTTCAAGTGGGGTACCCTCGAAGAAACAAGCCCATTAAAGGAAAACAGCCAGCTAGAATCTAGTTGACGTTTTTTTTTTTGTGTGTCTTTTTCGAGGGACGCCTGACTTGATTCCCGGATGGGGTGACCCTCAGTTTGGCCCGATGTTTATTTCGGACTTGGGTGCAGGACGCTGAGAGCCCCTCTCGGGCGCTAAGCCTGCGGCGACTCGAGGACCTTGAGCGCTAAGGGTGCAGAATTAGTAAGGGAAAGACCCAGTCGGAAATAGTTGCGGCCGCCTTTCTAATTCTTGACATGGTTCTGGGATTACGACCATTTTGATACCGGGTTTTGATTGTGACTCACATTTGTTTCAGAGGGCAATTACCCACTTCTCCATTTTGCTGAAGAAGATTCTGTATTTTGCCCTCTGGGGTTAGGGAAACGATTTCACTACTGGACATTTTTTCCCCATTTTGTCCCAGGGACTTCAGCGCAGCTTTGGAGGCCTAAAGAGGGGGTTTTCACGGATCTCAGGAACCAAGCAAGAAACATGTCCACCGTTCTTCGAGTGTCCTTTTTGGTTGTTTTGGTAGAAAAATAGATGGCGATTCCTGGTTTATCTGGTGGTTTCATCATCTCCCAGGGAAACCCATCTATTTCCCCCAAAAAGGACATCTATGTTGGATCTTTAGACTTTAACTTTTTGGTTGAAATCAAGTTGGGTTTTCCACTAAACCCACAAAAAGTTGCAAACACTTTTTGCAGAGGGGTCAACAGAAACCAAGTTTTTTCTCCTGTTTCCCCCAATTTGGACACCTATGTCTCCACCTTTCGAGTTGACCTCGCGGTTTTCACCTTGGCCCTGGCACATGTGGAGCCTCAGGAGCACTTTGAAGCGCCCTTGCCGGGCGAGTCCACCTTGGCGGCGCTGCCGCAGGAGAGGTCTTCGCGGACCGGAGATTTGGGTCTGGGGCTATGGGTCAGAATTGAACCAGGAATCGGACCGCAGGTTGGAGTCCTTCGTTCCATTTGCCAGGGTTCGATCTTGGGCAACTATTTTTGACCCACAGCCATGGGTCAACCAGACCGGCTTGAATTCTTGTTGCATTTGCTGGGACCCGTTCCATTTTTGGGTACCTTTTTGTTGACTCACTGCCAAGTGATCTTTGGGGTTTGTATCAACAGGGTGTTGCAGCCCTTGAGGGATGGGAAGCCACCGTTTGTCAAGTGGTTGGTGGTCTTTCCCCGGATCCCGGCCACTAGGAGGCCTGTGCAACCGGGTTCGGGTCTGTTCGGGAATGACTTTCCGGTTTCCGGGTCCGGGTGTTGGGAACGAACCTTTGGGGGTTCCCGAATGAAGGAAACCAAATCGGGTTGGTTTCATTGTTGAAATCTGCTCGTTCCATTTCTCATTTCCTGCCTATCGAACCAACAAGCTTCGGGACAGTGTTTTTATTTGGCAACCATTTTTTCAGGCTGTTCGCTCAGCTGGTGTTTTAAACTTGGCGGGGTATTTGGGTCTCGTGGTAGTTTCCACTAAACCACTAAAAGTATTAGCAGATCTGAGGACAGCCCAGAATCAAAACCTGGTCAAGGAGTTCATAACACCAACTGAGCTGCTTGTCAGGATATGGCCCAGGAGCCGGTGGTGCAACTGCCCCTTGCCGACGTCTGCCAGGACTAGTGCTTGCCCAAGCCAATTGCCCCCCCCCCCCCCCCAAGGGGCAATTTCTGTAGGTGGTTCTACTAACTGCTTGGTTTCATGGGGTAAAAGTAAGGCCTAGACTTTATAACCATGTTGGCACAAACACAAGCCAATGAGTAAACATTGCACCGCCATTGGCAGGTCTTTTTTTCTGCAGCTGAGACTGCTTCAAGGGGCAAAGTGCAGAAAAAAGACGCAACTTGGCGGTCTAGGTTGAAAGTAGACCTGTCCTGAAAGAAGGCAAAAGGAAGCGTAAAGGGGGGGCAACAGGAGCCCCTCTTGGATGACTATTTTCTCAGGCAAGCGGTTCATGTGTTTCGACGTTTTTTTCTTTTCGAGGAAGCCACCCCCGCTTCCCTGGGTTCGACACCCAGTTGGCCCAATTTGAATGATGAAACCTTCAAATAACTTGCTGGGGCTCAGTAGGGAATGACCCAGGGTGTTGGGAATGGACTGTTTGGGGCAGCCCGGCTCGGGCTCGGGCATTGTACTTGGGAGCATCATTTTCGGTGGGAAACCAAGAGCCGCCGACGTGTTTGCATACCAACGACTTGTTGCATACCAAGAACCTTGGGCTCCAGAGAACCAACTCACCACAGACCTGTTTGGCTGATGGTTTATGTTGTGAGTTGGTCATACCAAGCGATGTTTGAGGCAGGTGGTCGAGGCCTGTGATTGAATGGCGGCCGAGAGAAGTGGTACAGAAGAGTGCTTTGTGTGGGAAGGGGCATGCCGCAGTGACCACTTTGGAAATAAGTGGCTGTGGGTCAAAACCAATGGGATCCCATTTTGGGGTAGGTGGATTCACCACCCATTTTAGAACCTATTTTAGTGGGGATTGGGATGTTCACTGGGGGTACGGGATTTTTGACCCATGGCCAAGTAAGTTGATCCCCCTGAAAGTCATGCGTCCTTAAGGAGGTCTCTTCCTTTTTTTACCAAATGGGCTCGCAGGGCATCATACCGGCATGCTTGTTTTTAAGAAAGTTCTGACACCCACGCCACAGCTTCCTTGCGACACATCTTTGGCTCCGCGCAGGATCAGGGCACCATGACTCCGTCTTTCTCGCCCCAAAGCACGGCCCGCAATGCGCCAACGGAGCCAGTGGGCTCTCCCCGCGGAAAAGCAACTCTCACGGAGCCGGTGGGCTCGCCAAGTGGCAATGCCACTCTCACGGAGCCGGTGGGCTCGCCGCAAAGAAGCGCTGCTGTCACGGAGCCCGTGATCTCGCCAAGGACAAACATGGCCCGCCTTCCACCCGCCGAGCCAGGCACGCAACCCAGCGGAATGTTCAGACCACAGCTCATGACTCTGCCTACCAGAACCGTCCTGCCGATGGGCGCGGCATTGCCGATGGGTGCATTGCCCAGCGGATTCGTGACACGACACTCGGAGCCCATCGGCCCCGTCACCCCGCCGGGAGCAGCTTGCGCTCGGCCACTCACGCCGCCCCGCGGGACCGCGGCACGGGCCGCGCTGGCCATGCCCGGGGCGCCCGCGCCCGCGACGGAGCCGGTGGGCACGGGGAAGATGCAATCCGCCGACTTGGAGGCGGGGAGGGTTGCTCGGGTTGGGGAGGTATCGAGACCCCGGGTGCTCCGGTCAAGTAACGAGGGTGTATATATATATATACATATGTCGGGTGAAAGGTGCGAATTGCCACTATCCGAATTTCAGCAAAATCTTTTTGAGATGGCCGCTTCCAGGTGCTGGGTGGTGTGGTTGCCCAATCAAACACCAAAGGCGTCACACAGCGTACTGCATTTGTCTGCAATGAATGATAAGAGTGTCCTGCCCCCGGCAGCTCAAATTGTCTAAAGAGGTCAACCAAGCAGCATCATACAAGATAAATCCATAAATTAGGTGAACAACTTGGGCTACTTGGTGCGCATAGCACATCCGGAGCCACCCAGGAAGGGACCATGTCCATTCCTTACGGCGAGAACTTGTGTTTTTTGTCCGGCAGCGCACCGAAGTCAACGCACAAAAGTGTCGAGTCCTTTCGTTGCCACGCCGACATTTGCTTCCCGGAGAGTGGCCAGGAGGGCCAAAATGGGAGGGGGGGGGGAAGCCAACCTGGAAGTTGGAATTCTTGACCAATGGCCTTATGTTTTACCTGTCAAGAGAGATCTTCCAACTTCAGATGGGAATGGACATCAAAGGCCAGCGGGTTTGTCTAAATGGGAACCCCTCAGCTTTGGGCGCGTTGAAACAGAAAGGGAACCTGCCTTTTGGGGCTTCCCGAAAAGGAAGTTAGTTTTGTTTTCCAAAACCTCTCCTGTAAGCTTCCATTGGAAGGATTGTACTAGAACTTCCATCTGCTTCAGTTGTTTTTCCCGAAAAAACTTTTGTTTGTTTTATGTTTCTTGTTTCCCAGGGGGATGAACAAGCAAATGGAGGACAAATAGCTTGGTGGTTCCCTGCCATCCCAAAGAACAAGAACAAAAGCAACTTTTGGCCGGGGATCTGAAAAACGGACCGCCCAGATACAAAAAAGCCAAACCTCCCGCGTCCACATCTTTGCCAGGCCACGCTGAAGGGCCCCGCCGCCGCCGCCGCCGCGGCCTTCTTGAAGTCGGGCCAGGAGACCGGGGTTTCCTCCCGTCCTTTTTTGGGGGGAGAAGCCGGGCGTTTGGCTTTGGTTTACTGGTAGTTTTGTTTGGTTTCAGAAGACTCCAAAATGTGGTTTGTTGCTTCTGGATCGTTTGTTGTGTCGTTCGAGGTTGTTGTTTGTTGCTTGTGTCGGTGGCGGTCGGAAGCAGTGGCCGTCTGTGCGTTTGATGCCTTTGTCGGATAATGTCGGATAGTTGTGTTTGTTTGGTTGCTGCAAGCTTGAGGTGAGATGTCGCTGCTGATGGATAAACTTTGCCCGGCCTTGATGGAATCTAGTTATAGGAGTGGCCAACTCCTTATTCTGTGCCCTTAAGAAAGGTAGCATCGCCATGAACGTCGTGGGTTTCGAGGGCAGCCATTTCCCTTATTTTGAGCCCATTTCGGCTTTGCTCGCTGAAGCTCGATCTGAACCGGCGAGCCTTTTTGGCAGCCGAGAATCTGCGCGTTGCGTTTGGGCCGGAAGCTTTCTGGGGGAGTTCCTCAAGGAAGTGCAGGTAGAGCAAACAGGAGCCGATCAAGTGCGATGGCGGCCCCATGCGGAAACAGCTGGCTTGGCCGTGACACAACTGCAGCATGTTTCGCAGGTTTCTGCAATGAAGCAGTTGCAAAGTCCTGGGTGAACGGAACCATCCCCCGCCAAACATGCCTTGTGAACAGCCAACACCACGCCGCTATTGGCGGCGCTTGCCAAAAGAATGCCTTGTGATGGGCTTACGGATGAACCTGGGGGAATTCTTGCCACTCGCCGGCCTTCCGTGAATGAATCCGTTGTGTTGCCGTTGATTGCCCCGAGCTTTGGATAGATTGGCCTAGAGCGGCTCGCAGCTTCCGAAGCGACTCACTGCAATCCACTTGGAACTGGAAACACCGTGGTCATCCGGGGGGTTCCAAGGGCTTCTTACGGGGGGAGTCAAGAAGGAGACACCAAGAGTCTAGTACAAAGTTTAATTCGGGTTCCTCAATTTCCGGAGAAAAAAAAAGGCATTTCGTGGCCCCTAAAACAAAATCAAGCTGCAAAGGGAGCAACCCAAGCCTCGAACAAAATGATCAAAACCCATTGTGAAAAACTTGGTTCCCCTTCGCTACGGTGAATGACCCACATATTGCAGTACACCAAGCACATCCAGCCACACAACCACGAACATATGCAGAAAAGTAGCGGGTTTCTCGTGTTCCCTACTTGCTATACTTCGAATCGACCGGATCTGACCTTTCGGTTTGTTCATGCTTCAATTTTTGAGCAAGGTTGAAGGTGATCACCTTTTAGTTCCTTTCAGTCCAAGCTGGGGCACCAGAGCATCAACCGAGCCTTCCGGGATCTGAGGAGGATGACACGAGGCCGCGCACACCCCCACGGAACGTGCGCAGGGCTCACCCAGACTGCACATGTCTCGGGTTGGCAATTTCCCTCGGGGTTGATTCCTTGTCCATTCTCTTCAACCATCGTTCTTGTCAAAAACCGGAGCCGTTTTCCCTGGGATTCCGGAGGTTTTCTAAAAAGAAGGATCCCTGGAAAGAATGGAAATGGAAGCTACCCCTAGAATTTCAGGCAAGCCACCAGCTACAAAAGGCTCTTCAAACAACCGACACACAGCGCTGTCAAGAAAAGACACGCATCAAAGTGGCTTTGAACCCTTTGAGTGATGTTGGATTGGATGGTGTTTCCCTTTTCGACACCATCGGACTGGGCGACAATTCGGGGAGAGGTCCAGCTTTTTGCATGGTTTTGAAGGGAACGCGAGAGGAACCTCAGCACTTGGGTTCCTATCTGGAGACAGAGCCACCCGGTTCCACTGACTCTTTACTGGGGAATGTAGACCAGTGCAAGGGCAATTGCTGTTTCAGCGACTGATCGTTGGTTTCCTTTGCCAGTGTCCAGGCGTCGTCATCGTTTAGCCACTGCAACCAAACTCACCTCCCATGTTTCTGGACTTGATGCTCTTGAGGAAATCAGTTCAAAGAGAAGCAAGACCCGCTCAGACCTGCTTGGCCTCAAACAAAAAAAATGAGTTTCGGGGGGGATTTTGTGGTTCAGCACGGGGAGATGTCTCAGAAGCAAAGCGCCCGACGACTCTTCGAAAGGGGAAGCTGAAGTTTGGATCGATTAGTTTGGCTATGTTTAGCTTGAAAGTAGATGGGTACTGGTTTAGATGGGTTTTGTCAACCATTTGCCAGGGAAACCCATCTGTTTTCTCCAGAAGGTCACCTATGGCTGAAGCCAGACAGGAGATGGTTCACCAGAGTTCCTTGCCAACTCCTTTTGTTGGTGGCTCCGCGTGGTTGGCTATGTTTTGCTTAGAGGGGCGTGCAATAGACTATCCGAACGGTGACTGTTGGTCTGGGTTTCCATTTTAGACTGACTGGAACTTTAGCGGACAATGGATGTTTGTTGTTCTATGGTCTCTGAGCAACTCTGCATGTGGTACTAGCTACTTGACTCTCTGGCATCAACCGTTCCTGACTGGTGGGTTGACGAGGCAGCGGAAGTGCCACGCAACAGGGATCAAATGGACTGGCTTTAGAAGGAATCGTCAAAAGGCTCTTGCAAAAGTGGTGAAGCCATTCATGGCGTGTCTTTTTTTGCGGGGCTCCCCACATTTTGGCTTCGGGTTCCCTGCTGGCATCCCTTTAAAACCACAGAAACGCCCAAAGAGAAAGACGAGGGCCGCCCCGCGGTTCGAAGCCGAGCCGGGCTTCTCTGAGGTCCCTGGAACTGCATGCCTCATGGCCCGGGGCCTCACTCATGTCCGGTGCGTAGGAGTTGCATCAACTTCACTTTTCCTGGCTCGTGACGGTTCTCTTAGTTTGTTGGTGGTCTTCTTATTTTGTTGGTTCTAATATGATGTGTTGGGTTTCTCAGTTTTGTTGGTCTCATAATTTGTTGGTCACTTTGGTTGGTCTCATTGTCTTGGCTCCTTTGCTTAGGCTTCTTACTCTTGTTTGGTTCTCTTCTTTGTTCGCAGGGGACTGCAAAATAGAGTCATTTGCTTTTTGCCATGCCAGGGGTTGAGGTCTTGGAGGGTGATTTTTTGTCTTGTGTGCCAGACTAGCGCTAGGGTCCTTGGTCAGAGAACAGTCTTCATCATTTTAGCGGATTTGACCATAGCACACACACACACATGAAAATCAAAATGATCAGGGGGCTGTGTCTATGTCTCTCTCTCTCTCTCTCTCTCTCTCTCTCTCTGTCTTTCTCTTTCTCTTTCTCTCTCTCCCTCCTCTCTATGTCTCTCTCTCTCTCTCTCTCTCTCTCTCCCTTTTTCTCTCTTTCTCTTTCTCTTTCTCTCTCTCTCTCTCTCTGTCTCACTGAACAGACGAGGAGACAGCAGTTGGTAGTGATCTTGAGGATACCTTTGGCACGATCCAAGCAGCTACCAATACAGGTGCTTCCCAGAATGAGGAAGCACTAGAAAAGGCTGACTTCTTGGTTTCCCCGATGGGCTCCGCTTGTTTTAGGACACGCCATATCCACGAGTACTTTGAAGTCGATTCAGCAGGATTGCTCTCAAAGGGATTTTTCACTAACCCTCCCCACCCCCCCTCCCCCCTCCACAAAAAAAAGAAGAAGACAGAAACAACTCAGTTGCCCAAAGCCGACCTTTTGAGCTTTTGGTTTTCCCGTGCTGGTCCTGTGATTAGTGGAAGTGCCAAAAGGTTAACCTTTTATTTCCGGGTCCTTTTGGGCAATTCGGGCAAGTGAGACAAGGCACCACTCCAGACTGGAACACGGCGAGAGCGTCAGAAGCTTTAGGCCTGAGGAACAGCTCCTGGCTGAAAAGGCACCAAGAAGGGGGTGGTTCTCGAGCCATCGGAGAGTCAAAATCAGAGGGGCATAAAATATAAGGACACCCAGATTCTTGCGCAACTCGCAGCGTCCCAGGCTCCTGGATCCGCTCGAGAATCGATGTTTGTTCAGCGCAAAAGTAGTCCACGGCAGAGGAGGCGCCAAGCAACCTGCGTTGAGAAAGATTCGCACAAGAACTTTCAGACTGAGCTTGCACACAGAGAATTGCACGGAGAAACTTGAGAGCTCGCGCAGAGAAGCTTGCACGAGAATTTGCGCAGACAAGCTTG
This sequence comes from Effrenium voratum, assembly GCA_963377175.1. Classification (NCBI taxonomy): domain Eukaryota; class Dinophyceae; order Suessiales; family Symbiodiniaceae; genus Effrenium; species Effrenium voratum. The sequence continues at coordinate 215,453 of CAUJNA010003606.1, forward strand.
TGTAGGGAAACTTTTGCCAAGGGTCTTGCGCAGAAACCACTCTCAGAGAGAACTGGAACGGGGCACTTAGGAAGTTTCACCATGATCATGCTGTGTCATGTCCTAGTGGCGCGCGTGTACTCTGTTTGAGACTGCCTCGATTTATGCTTTCGCGCCACCCGTCGTCTAGTTTAGTTTGAGGGTGCCCCGTTTGGATGGTTGCAATCTTCCAATTTGCTTAAGAACTTGCTTTATGTTCCCAGGGTAGAATCCATCACAGGAAAAACACAAAAAAACACCTTTAAAAAAAGAAAAAAGAAAAGAAGACACATTTTCCCCAGGGGCTTCAGCAATTGGTTGTAAAAGGGGACCAGAAGGTGGGGCGTGCGGGAACTTGAGGCGACGACCCGCTAGCCACGGAGGAGCCAACGCCAAAGCCCCACGCTGGTGCATCCACTGCAAAGCGCGGTCTGGGGTCTGGGGGTCCTTGCAAGTCTCGTTAAAGGTTTTTGCAAACCTGAAATACCCGGTTGTCATTCAAAAGGAAATATTTAGGAAAACGTGATTTGGAACGTGGAACTGCGTTTGACGCGTTCCCAACTGTTTGCCAATAAGCTCAGTCCTTGACGGGTCGGAAAATGGAATGCCTTCAACTTGGCAGGCTTGCTAGTTTTGCGGCCACAAGTCGGCACAAACACGTGCAAGCAGGCGCACATGCGCCTTCACCCACCACTCGGGTTTCTGGAAATTTATGCACCATGAAGTAGTCAGCTGCTTGTCACGCACGCCCGGTCCATTGTTTTCGAACTGTCCTTTATTTTTTGTTGTTTTGAGCAACCGGCATTGAACGCCACGAGTGGCACAAATTGAATGACAGATCATTTTTTTCAAAGAGGAGAAACAGCAGGTGTCCAAACTGGGCGAAGCTACATCATCCTGAGACTTTGCAATCTCAGCAAAAGCTTGAAATTGCCAATTGCCGTGAGAACGTTGCAATTGTGGGCCATAGTGGATTCTCTCTCAAACCTGGTTCGCATGGCTAAGGGTACCAATTCGGGCGGTGAATAAGATTCAACCCGAGAAAGAGTTCCTGCGCGCAGGTTGTGGGCCATCGGTTTTTTTACCGCGGAAAAATAAACCGGGACGTTTGCATGGGCACATTTGCCGACCCTCCCGAGAGGTTGGAGGGTCAGTCTGCAACCATGCGGCCGCGAAGCATGAGACATGCATGAGCCAAAACCTCATGGAATGTTTCTTCAAGACATGAGAATGTCTTAGTTGGATTTGCCTGTGCTTCTTTGTGGGGACTTTTGGAGCTCCGTGTGCTGAACCTTGTTTGACCAGACACAGGTCGGCCGACTCGCGAGTCTCGCGCGGTGTCGGTTTCGAGGCCACAGCTTCACCGGGCCATGCGGGGCATGCCGGACGTGGCCGGCAGGAGAGGAGTATGGACATTGCTCGGACATGGGGTTTCCACCGTTGGCTGGTTTTGTTTGGCTTGCCTTTGGTTTCCCTTCTGGTTCTCTTTAGTTTGTCTTTGATTTTCCTTTGGCGCCCTTTTTTGTCCCTTTAAGATCATCCCAAGATGAGGGGCGCTCAAAAAGAATCAATCCCACAACCAAAGGTCAGCGTCCATCGCGAGTGTTGCAGCGGATGACTTGGAGCACGATCACCAACCAGGAAATGGGATGGAATACTGGGAATACTGACCAAATTTCAAAGTGATTGGGGTACAGGCTGAATTTTGACTGGTGGCCTAGTGGGTGGGGGGGCTTTGCTTTTTTTTTTTTTGCAAATTGGGGTGCATAAGAAGAAGCAATGGCTTAAGGGACACAGCTGAGGTAGGAGACGTGGGAAGTTTGCCAATTCGGCTTTGAGCATTGCCAGGCTCCAGTTCACCCACTTGGGAGCAACCCTGTCTTCGACTCTTTGACCCTTTGAGTTCACTGTTTTGGTCCTTTTGGTATGTGTCAAACAAGAAAATCCAGCAACTGATGGTTGTTCTTTTGGCTTTCCGTAAAACCCAACCTCAAGAAGGAACCCTACAGATGCACGCTGCCATTTTGCAGTAGGTTCACACTCGATTTCCAGGTGTCGGCTTGCGGCATGGAGTGGGAATGTGTCGGGAATTTTGAGAGGGCCCCCGTTGTACATAGCCCAACTTGAGTCGCAATCAAAACCCGGGATTGGAGATTAGTAAGGGACACAAACATGGAACCCTCCACAAAGGTCCCCTTAAGCGCCTGGTCTTCCAGCAGAAACCCTGTGCAGGTTCTCTGCTTGTTTTTGGGAGGGTAAGTGGCTGAACCAGGCGCAGCCCGCAGCGATGGGCCATGAAGCAAGCGCCGGTCCCAGCGTGTGCAAGAGATGGCTGTGGGTCAAAACCAATTGTCCCATTTTGGGGTAGGTGAATTCACCGCCCATTTTAGAACCTATTTTAGTGGGGATTGGGATGTTCACTGAATATACGATGTGGATTTTGACCCACAGCCAGATATGCAAATCGGATGTGTGGGGATCTCATTGTTCTTTGTCGCGTCCGAGAGTCTCTGCATTTGTTCTGGGTGACACAATTTCAAGCATTCCCTCGGCAGAATGTGTTTTGTGGAGTTCACAGATGGATTTGGTGCCTGTCTGGTGAGAGGGGAGGGCGTTGGAGCCCAAGATTTCAAGTGTCTCGATCAGCTTGGCAGCTGAAAAGGCCACATTTCCCCCGATTTTACTTGCGGAAGCTCTGACAGTTTCTCCACATGAAGCCTGTTGGTACCAAAAAAGGAGACACCCAGTATGGTACATGCAGCTGAAAAGGCGACATTGCCCGGTACTTGAAGGGAAGCCCAAAGAAGACCATCGCCATTTTAGGGATACAAAGTATCCCTTCGAACAACTCCCTGCACGTCCATGGTGACATCGGCTGAGGAGAACCTCCCGCACGTGCTGAAGGAGATTGGGCTGCTTTTCGCCATGGGGTTGGCCCGTGAGAATAAACTCGCCAGAGGAACTTCGATGGATTCCTTGGGGCGGTCCCTTCAGAACTGGGTTTTGATGGGGAGAGAGCGAGTCGAGGGGTTTTTGGCCTGCTTGGCCCGGGCCAAGGGAAGCTTTTCCAAATCAGGGAAGGGACAAAAACAACAAAGTGAAAGCCGATGGGAGTTTGCCAAGACAAACCCAAAGCGTGGGCACGATTCTATGTGAGTCAAAAAGTGGGGATAGGTTGCTCCATCAAAGGCTTTTGGTTCTGTCGGGGTGTGTTTTGTTGCGATGGGGGGTTGCTTCACGGGGAACCAAATTGAACTCATCTTGAGATTCCCATTTGCCAACCCCGTTCAGAGTGGTGTTCAGAGCTGAACCCTGAACATATGTTTTTTTTTGGAGTCCAGTCCGAGTGGCTTGACGAGGTCAAACCACTTGGCTTTGGACAAAGCTCGGGCCCTTCAAAAAAGGTCGCTGAAACATCTTTCAATCCCTTTGGGTTTCGCATTTCCTCCTGGATTCGCTAGGGATGGCTGTGCATGTTTGGCGTTGCCAAGATCTTGCAGGATTTAAGGTCATCTACAAATGGAAAGGTGTGACTGTGAAGGCGTTTCAACATCGCCCAAAAGGCACTCCTAAATCAACGATATTCAGCGCAAAGGCTCAAAGCATCCGTCAGGATCTGGCACTGCAACTCTCAGAGACCCGGCGCGGCATTCAGGACCGGGAAATCAGAGCGTTTGCGCGTGTGAACCTTCCGGTCGCAAACAGGCCAATGCGTGTCTCGCCTTTCTGGGATCCAGCTTTGAGTGGTTGTCAAAGTCAGTTTCGGGAACCTTACCCACGTACCACCTGGGTTTGACTTCGATAAACCAGTGGCGCGAATTGGTGGTGCCTGCCTGACCGTCTTCCAGCGCAGGATTCTCGCGAGAAGGTGCCGGGCAAGGCCGGGCGCCTTGCAACCGCCCGGGCGAAACAACGAGCATCCAATCCCTGGGCCATGTAGAGTTTAGAAGGGGCCTTCATGGCCAGCAACATAGTTGCTTATGAGCTCCTATTCCCAATATAGTGGTTCTAAAGGGTGAAGCTGTCATTCCCAGCAACAAACATGCTTTGGTGCGCAGGGACCCTTTCTAGAAGAAGAGTAGTCTTCCATCAGGAGTACAATCCACGTCTGTCAGAGCGTAACCCTCCACATACTTTCGGATCGAGTTCCAAAATCAAAAGAGCAATATCCAAAACCATGCAAGCAAAATGTCACCCCCAAAAAGAACACCACGAGCAACAAGCCCAAAAACAATGGCAAAACAAAGGCTAAACAAAGGCTTAACCCCAAAAAACAATGTGTTAACCCCAAACAACCGGATTGCGACAAACCCCAAAAAGCCAAAGGCTTGGAAAGTCGCAATTTTCGCAATCATGCGAAGCAGAGAGTCGCGAGATTACGAGAGCGAGCGAGAGTCGAGACAGGAGGCGCGCCCCGCCTCGACGGACTCCAAGGACTTTGAGCGTTTGCATGGCCCCGGGTCTTTTCTTTGCGGGGGGTGTTTCCAAAACTGGGAACCCTGGTGGGTCCTTTGTTTGGGGGGGGGTGTCCCAAAAAAGTCGGAACCCTGGTGTTTGGAAAGACTTGTGTTCCATTCCTAACAAAAAAGTGTTTTGCTTCCCAGCCATCCGGTTCCTCAGGATGTGAGCTGTTTGGTTGGGTTTTGAGTGGTCGTTTCCGTGAACAGCCACTAGACGTGTTCGACTTGGGGATCAGTTTGGGACAGCCCTGGGGCGCCCCTTGGGTCACCTGCTCGCTCTTCAGGACAGAGGCCTCTCGATCGCCAAGCGACAGGGCCCTGCCCAGGCGCGACCAAAAAGAGAGAAAGCAGGGTTTGTCCACTCGGTTCAATCGGCTCGCTGGTTCCCAGCCATGCGGTTCCTTAGTTTGTTTTTAGCTTTTTTTGTTCTTTTAGATTTTTTGTTGGTTTAGTGCCTGGGTTTCCATTTCACCATCATTAAAGGTTGAGCTTTCAGAAGGGGATCTGAGGATAGCCCAGGCAGATGCTTTCGTGGTTTCCGACCCTTTTCAAGATGCTTGTTTCTCATGAAACTAATTCCCACCCCCCCCCCCCCCCAACAAAAAACCTCCCGCTTCAGAGAGCTCTTGGCAAGCTTGGTTCTGTTCATGTTTACACGGAGCAAGGAGCACAATATATACTTTCCGACCACTTGCTTGTTGGGAAACATTTTACATGTTTGCTTATCGTGGTTTAGTGGTTGAAATCCAACCACTGAACTGCTAGATATTTTCATTTAAGTCTTTGCTCCCCTTCCAACGTCAAGACCGGGGGTCTCCCCAAACCCAACGTCAACCAAGACCAGGGTTTAGCTTCGCCCTTGGCAAGAGAGAAGTCGTCAGGATGCCAAGCCGAAAATGAGCCTGGCGGTACCCAAGGCTGAGAGCCACAAGGACCTGGGCAGTCGTGGTGTTTTCTTCTGACATATTGGCTGTGGTTGTCAAAACCGTCAAAGGGGATCCCAATGTTGGTAGGTGAATTCACCACCCATTTTAGAACCTAGGTGCACCCTGTGGCTCAAAACCGTTTTGGGATCCCATTTTTGGGTAGGATGGGTAGGTGAGTTCACCACCCAGTTTTTAGAACCCTTTTTAGTGGGGATTGGGATGTTCACTGGGGGTACGTTTTGAAATTTTGACCCATGGCCATGTGGGAGTGCTTGGTTTTAAACAAAGGGAAGATTTGGTGGACTATCAGACTAGGAGGGGATTTCTGTCCACCTCCCACTTTTCGAAGCAGGTCCCTATTGAAGTTCATATCCAAGTAAAAGTTTAGACCTGTCCACCAAAGGGCCCCCAATTGAGATTCATACCAGTCGTGTACCGTCTTTTGGTTCAGTGCCGGGCCTGCTGTTTCCAACATGTTTTCATATATTATCTTTTCCAATTGAGCAGGGAAGTGGACAGCAGGCCTTTTACAGGACGTTGGGCCTTTTGGCAGTTGCTGGCGGTCTTTTGGTTTGCTTGTCCAAAGAGAATCAGCCTGCCGACTTTTGGCTTTCCAGTTGTCAACTGCAATCCAAGCCCACCCTCCCAGTTTCTAGACCAGCAAGTTCAGACTTTGTTGGGGCATTTTGCCACTATCCCTCTCAGTACAGGAGAGAAAGAGGCCATGCCAAACCGGGCTTTGTCTCTGCATGGTGATCCCCTGTCCGACAAAAGGACTCAGCAGAAATTCACAGGGGGGAACCGGCGTCGACCCGCCCATAGTAAGACCACTAAGCGGTACCCTCCAGCAATTTGACACACACACACACAAACATTTCTCAAAATGGTGTTTGTTATCAAACAGCGAAGCATTGGGGTTCTAACTTGAGGTATAGAGAATGGGAAAGTGTGACGCCGATTCCGGGATCCTGATTTCTGCTTGTCTTCCTGTCTCCCAGTGTCTCCGGTCAGATGCCAGATGCTGTGACGCCGGCTCCAGGATCGTGTCTCCCGCTTGTCCCTGCGTCTCCCGCTTGTCTCCCTGTGTCTCCCAAGGTCTCTGCGGTCAGATGCCAGATGCTGTGACGCCCGCTCCGGGGTGGTGTCTCCCGCCTGTCTCCCTGTCTCCCAGTCTCTGCGGTCAGATGCCAGATGCTGTGACTCTCCCGCTTGTCTCCCTGTGTCTCCCAAGGTCTCTGCGGTCAGATGCCAGTCAGATGCTAGATGTCGTGTCTCCCTGTCTCCCTGTTCCCTGTGCCCCAGTCTCTCATTCAAAGGCCAGATGCTGCGACGCTGGCTGCGGGGTCGTGTCTCCCGCTTGTGTCTCCCAAGGTCTCTGCAGTCAGATGCCAGATGCTGTGACGCTGGCTGCGGGGTCGTGTCTCCCGCTTATCTCCCTGTGTCTCCCAGTCTCTGCGGTCAGATGTTAGATGTCGTGTCTCCCTGTGTCTCTGGTCAGATGTCGTGTCTCCCGCTTGTCTCCCTGTCTCCCAGTCTCTCATTCAAAGGCCAGACGCTGTGACGCTGGCTTCGGGGTCGTGTCTCCTGCTTGTCTCCCTGTGTCTCTCAAGGTCTCTGCGGTCAGATGCCAGATGCTGTGACGCTGGCTGCCGCGTGGTGTCTCCCGCCTTTTTTTGCCTGTGTCTCCCAGTCTCCGCGGTCAGACACCAGATGCTGTGACGCTGGCTTCGGGTCGTGTCCGGTCTCCCAGTCTCTGCGGTCAGATGCCAGATGCTGTGACGCGTCTCCCGCTTTCCCTGTGTCTCTGCGGTCAGATGCCAGATGCTGTGACGTCGGTGCGGGGTGGTGTCTCCCGCTTGTCTCCCTGTCTCCCAGTCTCTGCGGTCAGATGCCAGATGCTGTGACGCGTCTCCCGCTTGTCTCCCTGTGTTCTCTGCGGTCAGATGCCAGATGCTGTGACGCTGGCTCCGGGGTGGTCTCCCGCTTGTCTCCCTGTCTCTCCCAGTCTCTGCGGTCAGATGCCAGATGCTGTGACGCTGGCTCAGGGGTCGTGTCTCCCGCTGGAAAGGCCAGATGCTGTGACGCTGGCTCCGGGGTGGTGTCTCCCGCTTGTCTCCCTGTGTCTCCCAGTCTCTGCGGTCAGATGCCAGATGTCGTGTCTCCCGCTTGTCTCCCTGTGTCTCCCAGTCTGTGCCAGCGCCGCACTTGTGGCGCATGGCCCCTGTGTCCATTTTTTTGATAACCAAATATACATCCGCCTGATTGCTTAGCTCTGGATTCTGAGCTGCTTTTTGGAAGGCAGTGCCGCACTTCTTGGCCAAGTGCAAGTTTGCATCCTTGTGTGGCGCATCAGCAGAGATCTGTCAAGCCTTAAAATATGTACTTTTGTTCTCGATCAACAAATACCGTGACATCCACCTGATTTCTTTGCCCAGGATTCTGAGCTGCTTTTTGCAAGCACTTCTTAGCCAAGTGCAGGTTTGCATCCTTGAGGCGCATCAGCAGAGCTGTCGAGCCTCAAATCTGTAGATTGTTCTCGATAAACAAACATACCGTGACATCTGCCTGATTGCTTTGCTCAGGCTTCTGAGCTGCTTTTTGGAAGCCAGCGCCGCACTTCTTAGTCAAGCTCGAACTACAGCAATGCTACCAAGAGGAGACTAGAAGACGGGTGGCCCGAAAGCATGAGCAGCGCGCGGCGCCAAGTAATCCTAGCAAGTTCTCTGCGCAAGTTCCTCTGAGCAAGTTGTTGGCGCGAGTTCCTTTGATCAAGTTCTCCAGGCAAGTTCTTGGCACAAATTATCTGAGCAAGTTCTCTCAGCAACTTGAATCCTGAGCAAAGCAATCAGGCGGATGTCACGGTAGTTGTTTAACGAGAACAACAGTACATATTTAAGGCTCGGCAGGGCTCTGCTGATGCGCCATAATGCAAACCTGCACCTGACCAACAAGTGCGGCGCTTCCAAAAAGCAGCTCAGAATCCTGAGCAAAGTATTTGTTTCTCGAGAACGAAATGGACACATTTACTGCGACGCTTTTTCCTCACCTATGCAATCCAGTCCCACTGACAAACGAAACGCATTTTGCTGAAGCATTTCACACCTGGCAAGGTCGCAGCTTTGACGTATCTCGTTGCCTCCTGACAGAAGAGTTGAAGACAGATTTCTCAGCCTTGTTTCCACATATTCCGCAATATGAACGCTGCTGTTTTGCACGTGTCTGAAAGTGCCAGGGCTTGCAAGTGCGAGGGGTCGTAAGGTGCCATCCTCTGAGGCGCTAGCTTCCCTACAGTCTCTGGACCCATGGAACACCAAAGCGGTCAACGTGAGCCGTATTGCATGGCGCTTGTGCTAGCCTCCCGCAGTGAGTATTTTGGAAATCCGAGCAATTCCATTTCATTCTCGCAATCAACGTTCTTTTCCGAGACCTCGACTTGAATTTGGCAGCTCCGGGCGAGATTCTGATTTACTTGCTCGCAGCATACGTGGCTTGTCGGGAGGGATGTGCTGATAGCATCAAGACCAACACGTGCTACAGACATGGCCCATCCATTTCTTCTTTGACGACACAGCTTCGCCTCCACTACGCCTTGAACATCGATTCCGAGCGTGGCGAACCCCCCAGCAAAATTACGGAATGGCGGCTCTGGTGCTCAATGTCATGATTGCAACAAGGAGACACGGTCATGGCCATGTTTCGACATGTTCGGTGGCTCTATAATCTAATAAGAGTTTCTAACGCCGCCGCCGTGTTTGATGCTTTCTTTTTGACCCATCAACAAGAGCCGTTTCGCCAATCGCAGAGTGGCTTGGTGGTTTCCTGGTTACTTGCTCTTGGAGATCTGCTGCTATCGCAGAAAACGACGAGCGAACACACAGTGCTTATCATCTTGTTGCATCATAAGGGGGGGTCCGCTCCAAGGTTTTTTTCTGACCGGTTTCCAGAAAGAATTGTCCTGGAAGTATAGCCTGGGTGAGTCGGGTCCCCAACCAAATCATTAGCTCGTAAAAGTTGTTTGCATCGTCCCTGCACTTGTCGATGCATAGGAGCTCCTGACAACTTGGAAAGAGTTCACAAACCGGCCAGTTGATTACAGTGCTGCTGGAGCTGAGTGAACGCAAGGCCCAGAAGTTGTTGCCAGCGGCGTGCGTTGGAATGACGGCCACCGGTCGTTCACCACACATGTGAACACCAATCTGCGAACCATAAGCGCCAACTCCAAGATGAACCCGGCCAAGCTGGTGGTGTCCACTGTGCAGCCAGCATTGGTAAGTTGGGGCAAAGTTCTCACACGTTTCCGAGATGGAGCAGGGCTGGAGCTGACGTTCAAAGCCACGATTGTTCCAGAATGGAGGGGTGTTGGGCGCATGGAGCAAAGCCATGCGTTGGCCTTCTTGGGAGCACGCGGCGCGCTGGACACGAAAGAGATGAAGGCCCTGGATCACCAAGCTACTGCCGGCTCAAACACTGAGGATTTTCTGCAGCTGTGCCGGGTGACAGAGGTGCGCGCCAAGCGGGCACCTTTGCTGACGCTTGCCAATTTGGCGCGGCGTGTGTCTGCGTTGCTAGGCGAGGATGTCCCGGCCGTAACGCTCTACAAGGCGCAGTCTGCAAGTTTATGCTCTCTTGCTTTGCTTGTGGCAAGACCTTTAGCCGAGCTCGAGAAGAAGATAGCAACCAGAAGTGGCATGTGTCCAGTCTCGGCCGCAAGCTGCTGAGACTGACGCGCAAGTTTCAGCAGAGTAGCGAGACGGCCACCAAATGCTGCGGTGATGGAAAAGCGCATAATTGAGTGTCCGTGCTACGAAAGGTCGAAACTTCCTTTGATTGATGCCGGGTGTTAGGTTGATGCACCCCGAATCCCCGGGGCCTTCACTCTCGAACGTGGCATTGACATGGAGTTTTCTCCCCGAAGTCGATGAACAACATCGATGCTTTTACCCGGCGTCAAGGAGATGGATGGACCCGATGTGTCTTCTTCCCAAAAAAGTGGACTTCCTGCAGGGACATACATGGACTGATTGTAGCTATGTGTTGCTCACATAAGCTACTCAAGTTCGCACCTTACATGAAGGAGACAAGCCTCGTTTATTTTGGGTTATACAGACTTGTCCTGCCTTTTTGCTGTTTGGGGTCGAGGCTGGTGTAACTTTTATTGATATTGTGCTTTTTGGGTGGCAAGAAGGGAACCAAAACCCTAGGGTTCATGGGTTGACCCAAATCAGATTGTTTTTCATGATAGCAGAATCCCAGGAGAAGGGGGCCTCCAACAGCAGTTTTAGTGGAAACTAGGTGAATAGATCAACTTTGCCGGAAATGGATGTTGACCCTTGATTGAAAGGCTCTCTCAAAACAAGAAACATCCAGCGTCGAGGCCGTTTCTAAGCCTACCAGAACTCGCATCCACCACTTTAGCCTTTTGGTGCTTAGTTGTAGTTTCCATTTAACCCACCAAAAGTTAAGCTTTTAGCGGGGGATCTTAGGGCAGCCCAGTAACCCTCCCCCCCACCCCGAAAACCCAGGAGGCTCCGAAGCAGTGGACCCCGCGGAAGCGGGCGGAGGCGACTGGAAACCAGCTTGCTCGGCTTTTCACCTGTAAATTTGTAAGAAACCTGCTAGTTGCTTGGATATGTGTCCCGTAAATTTGCAGAAGTGTGCTAGTTGCTTGGATTGACCTGTGATTGTGTGAGAACCTGGATTGCCATTCGACCTGTACATTTGCAGGAACCTTGCTTGGACCTTTGTCGAGTAGATTTGTAATTGACCTGTAAATTTGAAAGACACTTGCTATTTGAGTGGATCTTTGACCTGTAAAAGTGTAAGAAACTTGCAATTTGCTTATATCCTTGACCTGTACAGTTGTGAGATACATGTATTTGCCTGGATCTTTAAGCTGTAAATTTGAAAGACGCTTGCTAATTGCTTGGATCTTTGAGCTGTGTATTCGTGTGAGACTTGCTAGGCAATTTGATCTTTGACCTGTGATTTTGCATGATCTCGCTATGTTCCTGGATCTTTGACCTGGAACTGTCTGGGAAACTGGCCATTTGGATCTTTGAGCTTTCAGCTTGTCGGGTAACCCACCAAAGGTGTACCTGTTTGCACAGGCAAGAGCCACCAAGGACAGGGGCTGCTTCGAGCCTCAATGGCCACAAGGATAAGAGTTTAGGTCACAGGGGTGAAGGGTTGTACCAAAATGGCGACGGTTGATTGCAGAAAAATCCCGGTTTGGAGGGTTAAAGCAAAACTGGACAGACCCCTGTAAATTCCCATTCCATCTGGTTTCCTTTATTCGGGAATCCCCAAAACCGGCTCAGCCGTAGCACCCCGGGCCATTCCTTTCACCAGGGCCCGAGCTTCTTCCCAAGCCAGGGGCGGCCCGACCGTGGACGACCCTCCTCAGCTGACCGAAAGCGCACGCCCACGAAGGCGCCGGGAGCAGTTGAGCCCCGAAGATGAAACCTGGCCGTGGCTTGGTGACAAACCAAACCAAGCAGTCGCAAAGTCATGAACACGGACATCTCAACCACGGGTGAGAGAATCTGGGGATCCCCCCCAGATGTTTCCTCAACAGCTGAAAGCTATGGGGTCGATAGGCCCGGATATGCGATCAGGGGTGGGGAGGGAGGTGTCCGGCTGGAGATACTACCCGGGGCCATGTTTTGCATTTGTCCTCTGATCTTCATTTAGTTCCACCCCAAAAGAAAGGGTACCCTCACAAAGGCAATGCCAAACCAGCCAAGCCTACCAACCTGGATCAGACTGAACAAACACCCCCTTGGTGGTGTTTTTTTGCCTTTTTGGGTATATGACGTCATCCTCCCCAGCAAACCTTGGTTGTTGTTGGGAAACGGCTTTTTCCCATTTTTGCTTATTGTGGTTGAGTGGTTGAAATCCAACCACTTCACGGCTAAAATTTTACGATTTTTGGCTCCCCTTCCAACGTCAAGCAAGAAGCCGTTGGATTTGCGACTCGGGGCCCGCTGACGTTGTTTCATGGGCTCTGCGAATTTTTTGGATCCGAGAGGCCGAGCGCCGGAGCCGGAGTGAGACGGACCGCAACGAGGACAATCCAGTTGCCCGGGCCGCGGGTGCGAATTTTTTTTCTTCTCGAACTAAGGCGCAGAAGCGCGGCGATGGGCAAGGAACCGGGGTCGCAAAAATGAAGAATGACTGGCTGTGAGTCAAAAAATGGTACCCGAAATAGTTTGCCCTGGTAAACGGAAACATCGACTAACACCCGCGGTCCTTTGGTGGTTTAATTTTGACCCATACCCACATGCAGTTGAATAACTCATAGGTTCTTCGCAGGACCCAGGCGACGACAATTGCGCCGCCTTGAATCCGGGCTTTCGCCTTTCAGAGCACAATGTTTCGATGGTTTTCATACGTGCGGAAGCCCGCTTTGGATTCTTCGCAGTTCGGGGCCATTTTGTCAGGGCCAAAACAAATTTCTAAGCGAGCACATGGCTGGTTGAAGGGAGCAAGCAAGAACCCCTTGCCAGAGGAATCACGAAGGAGGCTCCGCCGTTTCCCCTAGCTACCCTCGGAATATTGCCCCAGAAGTCCGTGACGTAGACCGCCAGGCCTCGTTCTCTTGCTTGCGAAACGGGCAATTCAAAGAGCACATCGCTGTTCGGACCCAGCTGTGAGGCCGACCTCTTCGAGATTCCGGAGCAGTTGCGCGAGGACTCGCCGCTCGTTTCCCGGGAGGGCGGTTTGTTTATCAGGAGGCCAGGCGTGAAGCTCATGCCGCACAGGGCAACCCCTCCATTCCCCTTTATGGAGATCCAGGGACAGTCAAAAGAAGTAGGTTGGCTTTAGAAGGGCACCATGATACTGCGGATGGACGAAATCCTGCACCTAAGAAGCCCTGGAATGATGATTCCACTGTAAATACCACCAAACACTGGTTTTCCATGGTTTCCAAGTGGTGCAGGATTCCGTCCATCCACAGTATTGCAGCATGCCCATCACCAACGGAGCCGCAGCGGTCAAAAGCAAGCGCCTGGATTGCTCTCTCTGCAAAGTACATTCTGACCAAAGCTCGCTGGAAGAACCGCCGTGGGTGTGTCTGATTTTCCTTCCAGCTTTTAAAGCACAAACGAAGGGGTATCCTTCAAAGAAGACACCCCTAAGTATCAACACCGACCTTGTGGTTTGCCAAGAAGTTGCCCAAAATTCCAACCAGTGCCACAGAGGAAATTGACCTTTTCCGGCCAACTTTTCGGAAAGCTAGAATTCCCCTTTCGGACCCCGGTTTAAGTTGGTTTTCAGAAAACCCAAAGTTGGTCCTGCAAAGTTGGAGTTTTTCTAGAATCCACTTCAAAGCAAAAGAAACGGGAGACCCAAAGTTGAAAAACCGTCTCTAGAATCCATTTAACAAGAAAAGGAAGACAACAAAATCAGCCAGTTGGACGCCCTGTTCCATTTTCGGGTCGCAGCCCCCGGTCTCACCGGGCCCCCCCCCAAGCTGCTGGCGGCTGGCTCGCGCGTGGCTCACGCCTCGCGCCAGGCCAAGCGCCGCACCTCGGAGCTGGAGATGCAGCTCGCGGAGCTGCGGCAGCGCCTCGATGAGAAAGTTCTCAAGGGCGTGGTGTTTTGTTTGTTTTGTTTGTGTGTTGATGAGACTATGACTGGAAAAAGGGGAGAGACTTTCTGTTAGTTTTCTCCAGGGCTTGTTGGCTTTGACTGGAAAAAGGGCGAGAGGGAGAGGGAGAGAGAGAGAGAGAGAGAGAGAGAGAGAGACCTCCATTGTATTGGATATCGATGCCCATGTGGAAGTTAACTGGTTTCCTCGGAACTGGTTTCCTCGGGGTCTGCGTGGTTCTTATTTCCCAGCCGCGAAAGAAGTTCCGGCTCCTAGGCAAAGCAGGGTTTCGTCTTCCTTATTTTCTGATGGTTTTCTTAGGCTTCCCCTTGCAGAAGGCACCCTTTATGAGATTTCCTGGGGCTGCAGTTGGCTTGGAGGACCTTCAATCGCATACCTTGCTTCCAATCATGGAAGCTAAAAGTGGCTTCATGTTAGCATACCGGTTACAAACGCGCGCTCGAAGCTTTTCGGCGAGTTGCGTAGATGGTTCTGCCTAGCGGGGGAATTGATTTTAGGGGCAAGAAACTATGGCCACAAGCAAAATGGAACTCGCAACCAGGCGCATCGTCATTTTACCGGCCCAAGTATGAGATGGCGTATGACTAGAAGCTGAGAAGTAGCTCAAGCAAACCAGCCTGTGGGTTCTGGGTCCTGGCCAGAGCTGAATTAGCTTGCCATAGCCGGTGAGTGATACACCATAGCTGAGTAAGTAAGCTGACCAATGACTGGCCATAGGACATAGAACACTATCTTGACGTACCAAAGAAGTAAGTGAGAAAGTCAGGACGGACTGGTCCCCAACGCTAGTCACGGATCAAGTAAGTTTGAGGATAGTTTAGCCAGCTCACAAAGCTCGAGCAGGGTGATTGGTGGTGGGTGGGATGGTTGCAGAGGCGGGCGGGCTGGCTAGGCATGCTTTGATGGGCGAAAGGTGGACCAGGTGGGCATAGTTTTAATCTACCGAATTCCATGGTGACACCTTGGCGGACTGCCTGGATTTCTTGCTTGAGCTGCCGTTGGAGGGCCATTGAAGTGATGATGACAACCAGGTTCATGCATGACACGTAACATGTTGCAAGAGCTCATTTCTCTGTTTTTGCAAACACCCACCGCAGCAATCAACACCTCGGAAGGTTAGGGAAGTCATTTGCAATATGCCTCGGTGTGGCAAAAGCTACTCGGCCTTTTTGATGCTGTTGGTTTGCCCAAAGGGTCCTGGCAGCTTCCATGGAATCGCCCGAGAGAGGGTGGTCCCGGTTTTGAGTGCAACAGCTTGTTCTTTGGGGACTCGTGTTGGGAATGGACCAGTTGGACCGCCTTATCTCAATACTTGACCCCCTGTTCAATACTCACTTCCTGAGTTCCTGAACTTTAAGCTTTTGGGAAGACCATTGTACTGGCAAATAATCAGTTTCGACTTTTCGTGGCCCATCCACTGCCTCCATCCGCTTTCGGATGTGGGGGGGTGGGGGGGCAGAGGAACGCAAAGTGGTTGGATGATGCTTGTCGGTGGGTTGATTGGCTGGTTGCCAAGCAGTTCTAGCCTGAGGCGCCTTCAGCAGCAGGAGAACCGGACTCTTGCCGCAGCCCTGGTCAAAAACGCTGATCTCGAGAATCACATAGCTGTTGGGGTGGTGGGGATTCATGTCCACCAACATTCATGTCCACCAACCACTTTGGTGGTGTTCCAACTATGAATTGTCATTGCCATTTGGGTTTACCTGTGTTTGTGGCTTTAAAGGGAACCAAGAGGAGAACCACAACCCCCTAAAAAAGACAGCCCAACGGGTTATTCCTTTGGGGCACATCTTACGCGGTGGATTTTCTTGATCTCGAGACATCCAGGCGTCCGCACCGGCACCAACGCCAGCTCCGTTTGTCACGGCCGCCGAACCCTTAGAATCACTGAGAAGGCCGAGTCGCCATTCACGTCCGCTCAGAAGGTGGTTGCTTCAAATGTGTCTTTGGAACTTCCATGTTGGATCTATCCATGAAAATTTGTAAGAATGACCCCGACGATCAAACTTGACGAGACTTGGAGTGGTTTTCGGCTAGCAAACAGCGCACCTTCGCCAGTGCAAGTGTCACTGGTAGCGCTATTGCCGCTTCCGCAAGGATATGCCCTTGACACTAATCCATATTTGAAGGGAAACATCCTGCTTGGCGGATTGAGGATAGCGTCCTATTGAAGGCCACATGTGGGGGCTTTTAGACTCACGCAGCCTTCCTGCCGAAGGAAAAACAAGCAATTCGAAGGGCCTCCACACTTTTCAAATTCCAAGAAACCTTTGGTATCCCATTAGCCACCTGTGACTAATCGGAACCCTCAACAACCAACCTCCAAGTAGATGACCACAAGATCAATCGACACACAATGCGCCAATTGGAACTCAAATCCAGCAATTCAATTGGAAATGAATGTCCGATCTCAGCAGGAATCTCCAATACTAAATCAAATGGAAACTCAAAATTGCCAGTACTACCCAATTCTGATGCCTACAGCAAAACATGATTTGGGGGGGGGGGGAAACAACTGTTTTTTCTTCCTTGAGTACTCCCCCCGCTTGTGGGAGTGAATAGCGATGGATTGGGAAATGACACTAAAGAAAGTTGAGTTTGGAAGCGTTGCTTTTGTTCGCAATTGTCTTGGGTAACTGGTTGGGCGCTGGACAAGACTTCAGCCAACTAATTCGGATTGGGATCGCACTAAAGTGGCTTTGGTTGAGCTTTCGGGGTTGAATTATCTCATGGTTTTCTCACTCATGGTCTCTTTCTTGGGAGATTTCCTGGATCACTCTTTTGGAAGGCTTTATTGATGGTTCCACTAATTTGGACCATTCTGGCAGCCTTTTGTACTCATAGGTGGAGATTCTGTTCAGAGGTTCAAAAGCAATAGGGTTCCCTATCACGTTCCTTGTGGCTTTTTTCACGTCTGGTGGCCAATCTAGCGAGAGATTCCGTTGGGGTGAGTGTTGGTTGATTTTTTGTGCGGGGAAGCCACTGCATGCACAATAGACCCGGACGACCTCGGTGGGGAATTGTTCCCAACAGCTTCCCAACAGGTTCCCCTTCAAGTACTAAATCAGGTCGCCCTTTGTTCGCAATGGCATGGGCAGAGCAACTTCCATCGCCTTTCTCGGAACCCTATGGTGCACATTCCAATGACCCTTAGCTGCCCAAGTAATGTGTGTGTGTGTGAGCGTTTTGGTTTTGTTGAGGGTTCCCTTCTCAGGTTGGTTTGTTGTGGAAAACCGCAGAGATACTCACCATTTGTGGGGTCGGAATCCCAATTGGGACATACCCAGAACTGGGTCCAGCCGCCGTAGTAACTCTTTACATGCTTCTGGGTTGACCATGTTGGGACCAGGTTTTGATCATGACTCATATGAGGGTGCCTTTGTTTCCCTGTCGACACCGGCCAGCCGGCCAGCCGGCCAGCTGGCCAGCCGCGATCGAGCTCGCGCTCGAGCTCGAGGCCGGCCTGGTGACGCCCCCAGCCTGGACGGCACGACCGGCGCCTTTGGCCCCCCGCGAGGTGCACTTGGCGTCCCACGTGGCGCCGGCGTTCCTTGGCGCATCTACATCCAAAAGCGTCAGGAAACCACTGGTGAATTCATGCTTGCTTAAAGGTTTTTTTCCGAGTGACCCCGCGAAAAAAGGGGGAGCCTGTGGTTTCGTTGTTGTTTTTTCTCCCCAACAGCTGGAAGCTGTGGGGTCGATAGACCTGGATAGGCGAGAAGAAGCGGTTTGGGGCAGCTATCAGGGAGGGTTCCGGAAAGGTCGCAAGGGGTTCCGGGGCTGTTGGGGATCTGGGCTTAGTCTGAGAAATCGGTGGGGTGTTTTTGGGAGGGTACCACCCCTTTGGGTTGTTTTTAAAGGGAAACCAAAAGGACACCACACCATGTTGGAGGTTCCCTCATGTTGACAAGCCAAGTCTTTGGATGCCATGGAGGGTTCTCCTTTAATCCTTTGATCCTAGGTTCATGTGTTGTTCCTCTCTTCTTCTTTTTTCTGTGTGTGTGTGTGTGTTTTGCGTGTTTTTCTCTTTTGGTTTGTGTGTGTGTGTTCCTGCTTGCTTGCTTGCTTGCTTGCTTGCTTGCTTGCTTGCTTGCTTGCTTGCTTGCTTGCTTGCTTGCTTGCTTGCTTGCTTGCTTGCTTGCTTGCTTGCTTGCTTGCTTGCTTGCTTGCTTGCTTGCTTGCTTTGTTTGCTTTTCTCGCTTTGCTTGCTTGCTGTTGTTTGCTTTTCTCGCTTTGCTCGCTTTTCTTGCTTTTCTTGCTTTGCTTGCTTTGCTTGCTTTGCTCGCTTTGCTCGCTTTGCTCGCTTTGCTTGCTCGCTCGCTTGCTTTGCTCGCTTTGCTTGCTCGCTCGCTTGCTTTGCTTGCTTTGCTCGCTTTGCTTGCTCGCTCGCTTGCTTTGCTTGCTTTGCCTGCTTGCTTGCTTGTTTGCTTGTTTGTTGGTTTGCTTGTTTGCTGGTTTATTGGTTGGGTGGTTGGGTTGGGTGGTTGGGTTGGGTTGGGTTGGGTTGGGTTGGGTTGGGTTGGGTTGGGTTGGGCTGGGCTGGGTTGGGCTGGGTTGGGTTGGGTTGGGTTGGGTTGGTTGGTTGCACTCCCAACTAGCTTCATTATCTGTGAATGCGGGTGTGGATGGCGTTCCGTGGATTTTTGTTTGTGTGTTTCTTTGTATGGTTGTGTGTGTGTGCTTTGGTTTGTTCAGTGGGTTTTTGCGGATGTGCATCCCGTCTGAAGGCTTGAGCTCGAAGCTGGTGGTTCAGCTTCATGTTGACAGTGGCTGTGTCAGCTGATTTGGAAGTCCGTTTTCTTTGGCGGTCTGAAGTGGTCACGACTGATTGTGCAGGGCTGAGAGACTTTTCGCCAAAGCCAGATTGCATAAACCGGCCTAAAATGGCCTTGTTCCAGCCAAACAGGCTTCCCTACACTGCACTACCATGCAACGACGAGCTCATGCCAGCTAACTGTGCCAGACCAGTCGGACACTGGCTCAAGGTGATGCCTGGAGTGCTGGCCCTACAACGAGCCCACACATGAACAACCCACAAATCACAAGGGAACAAATCCCTCTACCCTCAAAAACACACTGACAAACACGACCCCCCCCGAGTCCCGTTGTTCCCGCATAGAACCCGGGCGGTGTTCCTTTTTTCCGGGTCCAAGGTTCGCAACGCAGCCAGAGCTGAAGCCGAAGGCTTACTCGAGGCTTGGCGGAAATTCAGCTCGCTGGCGCGAGACGCAGGGAATGAGAAATGGGAGAAATGGAATGAGCCTTCTACACCATCCCAACACTGGTGGTGTTGAAGGGAATCCCAGGCTCATTCCCTTGCCCACTTGTCGCACCAGCAAGGAGATGGATGGCTGGCCGAATCGGTGGCTGGGTGGTGCGGATTGGTGATTTCCCATCTACCCGCTAAAGGGAACCAGGGGTTCAATTCCAAATCCAAGCCAGCAATCCAGACCATCAATTAGGGGCAACCTGAGAAATGGGCGCGGATCTCCGCCCTCTTGATTCCTCTTTTCCGTGGGTTTTGGGTAGATCGCTTTCAAAGCAGGCGTTCACTGTGACTCAGGTGGGCTTCGTTGGCTGGAGTGAGGGATTCCAACGTCTGTCAAAAGCCACCTTCCGTTGGGATCGCAGTGGCTTCCCACAATGAAGGGCTGTTTCTTGGGACGCGCTTCTGATTATACATCGCCACCATCTTTTTTCGGAGAGTTCCTTCTTTTCCGAGTGGACGAAAAAAACAGCAGCTGGCCAGTTCTTGAGAAGGATCGGAGGTTTGCTGCCCGCCGGGCCGCCGTTCAAGCCACCCATGTCGTGTTGAGCGGACTGAAAAAGAGAAGCCTTCTGTACTACGAATTCGGGGGGTTCAACAGGGAACATCTAGGCGCGTTTCCTGTTTCCTTTTTCATAAACATGGGCATTGCACAATTTGTGTGCTCAACCGTGGAATGTAGAGCCAACCTTTCCCCAGAATCCTTGGTTGAGCCCATTCCCTGCCAACAAACAAGCACGACTTGACAGACCCATGGCACATTCAAGACCGTTGAGTTTCAACCTTGCCATTGGCTAGGAAGGGGCACGCATGATGTAACAAACCCCTGGTTGATGGATAGGGGGTATCCAATTTTGAGGGCATCGTTCACTTCACAGGCCGCTATGACAAAAACATATACCACATTGAAGTGTCCGGGGGGTGAGCATGCTGCAATGCTGCATTGTGGCTGGTTGGTCCGAAGTCCGGATAAGGATGCAGACACCGCCGGTGGAGTTCTTGTCTCGCGATCACAGGCAGAGTGAAGGGGTGGGGTGGGGGGTAGTTGTGGTGTGGGTTCTGCCAAATCATGGCCTCTTAAGGAGTGACCCCCCAACTTGCTGAACAACAAGCAGCTACCCCGGAGATTTGGGTTTTGGTCTTGGATGCTTCAGCCAGCCATGGGTACTCAGTTCAAGTCCAAGGATCCTTCACGTTTCTCAACCAAGCTTCCAGTAGTTAGGGAGATTTAGGGAGCTTCCCTCTCACAGAAGGCTTGAGGGACGATCCCTGGGAGATCCGGGGAGATAATATCTTTGTATTATATGTATAATATATATATATATATACACATATATAATATGTACATATGTATAAATACTATTTTTACCAGATGGCTAAAAGCTCTAGGGTTCTTACTTCTACTTAGTAAAGAGGGGAAACGGATTTGCGAGATTGATGGCTGGGTGCTAGGGGGCATGCAGTTTGCGGTGCTTGGGGTGCTGGTGCATGTGTTGTTTTGGGTTTTTGGTGGCGGTGCGGGCGCATTTTTGCGAGATGCAGTTTGAGCAGGTGCTGTTTGAGGTGCCGGGCACGGCGCGGGCGCGTTTTTGCTAGATTGACAGCCGGGGGCTTGCGAGATTTATGAGCAGGGTGCTGGTGCAGGTGTGCTTTGGGCTGCTGTTTGCTGGCGACGCTGCGATTTTTGCAGGATTGGCGGTCGGGTGCTTGAGGGGTGATGTTTGGGCTGCTGTTCGGGGTGTGACGCCGCAGGCGCGTTTTTGCGAGATTGACGGTAGGGCCAGGGGCGTGCAGTGTGGGGTGCTCGTGCAGGTGCAGTTTTTAGCTATCTGGGGTCTATGTTGGTCTAATTTTATATAACTAGTGTCTGGCATGTAAAAGGAAGCTTGCAAATGGAGAGGTACCTAGCTGGGGGCTACCTGACATATCAATCAATTACTAAGCACGTGGCAGGCTTACCTTTGTTCCAGGCTTCAGTTGCTTCCCAAGTCGCGTCGTGGCGCCCCGAAGAACCGGCGAGCGGGCGATTTTTGCCCCGAGCTGATCGTTCCTTGGAAACTGAAGGGACAGAGTTGGACCCGACCCAACTGACGGAAGTAATTGGGATGGTCATGGAAAAGCACTGTCCCAAGCAACACTACGCATACGCGTGATTTTGTATGGTCAACAGTCACCATAGTTTGCTCTAGTTTGCTCTTGTCAAGGGGCCGCCAAATTCCCAATTCGATTCAGGGCACAAAGCGGAGTTGTTGTTCGGGACTCACATGCGGCTAAGCCTCCACTGTATCACGCACAACTTGCCGCATATCAGCGTGTAATTAGCTGCAATGAACCGTAACCAACCATTCGACCCTTTTCGGCAGTCGTTCAAGTGTCTTTGGTCGACATCCTTTTTGGCTGCTTCATTAGCCGCACTCAGTTCCGGTGGTAGCCCAATATTCGAACCGCCTCAAATTTGATCGCAGGCCTGAAGCTGTCCGGGTCTCCATACCATCGCCTTTTTGGTTTGTTAAAAAAGGAAGCCCAACAAACTCTTTCGGCAGGGTTCCCCAGTCGAGTCGTCAGGGCCTCCTCGCCTCCGATGGGCGCCCGCAGTTGCAGCCCCCAGTTTCGCCAGCTGTCCCCGTGCCCGGTGCACCGCTGGGTGGCACCCCCCTTGCCCGCTGCCGCCCACGCTGGCGGCCAGGTGTACGCAGCACCCGTCTCGCCGCACGGACGAAACCGAAGGGATGAGGCACTTTCTTTGAGTGATGTTTGGTTGAAAGGCCTCTTTTGTTGATATTTCAGTATTTAGCCGTTATTCTCAGACGCCGTTTCCCCGGATCAATGGAGTCAGTCTCAGGTATCGCCTGGCCTCCCCGTCGCCCATGACGCGCACCTATGTTGCCAGCCCTCCACGCGCGGGAGTGAGCCCCATGCGATACGCCGCGCCCTTTGCGGCGCCGGCCGCAGGGCTCCCAGCCAGCACCTCCTTTTGGGTGCACGCGCCGATCGCACCGCCGCCGGCGCAACTGCCATGGCTGCGGGACTTTCGCGCCGGCCAGTCGCCGAGCTCGGCCAAAGAGCCGCCGGATTCGGCGCCAGGGGCTCTCACGGAGCCTGTACAGGCACTGACACGTTGATCCAGAATTCTTGGATCCCATTGCTTCGCTACTAGGTACGAAGCCAAGTGCGACAAAGTGAGCTGTTATCAATCTGTTGGGCAAACGTATCTATGGGTAGCGGGACTAAATGTTCAGGAGAGAGTCCAGGATATGATACGGGTTTAGTTAGTACTATGAGCTAATTTGAGGGCTGCCGCCCTGTCCGCCTACCGCAATGGGGGAAATGGATCTGTTTTTGTTCCCCCCCTTTTTTTTTATGTTTTCCTCAGCCTTCTTCATCTTTTTCTTGTGCGTTTCTTCGACAGTGCTTAATGGAACAGTCGAATTCCATAAAGAAAAGATGAGGATGATGACGACCATGATGATGGTGTTGGTGATTAGCTGAGGATCCCCCTCGCATCCGCAGCATCACCAGCCAGGTTACACAAGAAAACAAGGACAGCCTCGAATTTATTGATGGCCTACACCTAAACACTCTGGGTATTTGTTTCCGAAAGTCTCCACTGCGCATCCCCGGCATTACCAGCCGTGCCTACAAGAAAATGATAGCGAGATGATGATGGTGATGCTCACGACGATGATTCTTCTTATTATTAGTAGAGTAATATTACGCATCCCCAGCATTGCCAGCAGGATGATGATGATGATGATGATGATGATGATGATGATGATGATGATCATGATGACAGTAGTGTTGATGATCATGACTACGCATCACCTAAGAACAACATGATGTGATGATGGTGGTGGTGATGATGATCGCGATGAAGCTGGCGATGACGATCATGATGATGCATCCCCTGCATCAACAGCGAGGCCCAACACCACATCTGAAATCTATATTGGTGATCATGATGATGATTATGGTTACCATCCCCAGCAAACATGCAATTGGCTGTCCAGTGTAACACTGATTTGTTGCCAGCCTTTCCATGCGCCTCCTTTGGCAAGAACGGGCTGGCGGATATAGATTCTGTATTTTAGGGGATGGGATAACCTAGCCTCATCCATGAATGAAGAGCAATCCAGTCGCGTTTTTGTAACAACCTCGGGATTGCGAATGCTGTGGGACCGGGGATGCACTAACACCCGTTCCGTCCCAGCCGTTTTGATCCAAGTTAGCCCTGCGAGCCTGTTGCGCCATGTTTGCGGCTACTCTGTACGTTGGGCTTGCGCTTGCAAGCGCTGCAGATTGCAAGACTCAGACCAGCGGTCCCTGGCTCTTGCAGCAACACAGCCGTCGCAGCCAAGCAACTTCTGATGGCAACCAACCCCCGGCTCAACTCATGTCTTGCCCTGGAGGTGATGTACAAGTCACAGAGTGCATGACCCAGGCGCAGTATGATGCCATGATCGCCGCCGTTCGCGGCCATCTCGAGTCATTGCCCTCTACGTGCACTGCCGCAGATTGCCCTCAGGCAGACTGGGCCGGGTGCATCTTGCGCATGGCGGGCCATGACTTCATGGACTTTGCCAATGGCCAAGGTGGCGCGGACGCCTGCACGGACATGAGCACCTGGGCTGAATGGCTCCCTTGAATGCTTCCGGCTCGGGCCGACGTCACGCGATCCCAACTTGAGGGTGGCCTTCAGAGGGGTGGGCACATGGTGGTGCAATGCTGGCGCGTGTCGCATTCCCTGAAAGGGAAAGGATTTGGTCTAGGTGGACCCTCCGAGAACCGCAGGGGAACGGGAGGGGTAAGAGGTAAGGTGGTAATGTGGCATTTCGTCCCAACACACAGTCAGTTGTCGGCGGATTTGCGGAAGGCCCTCTAACGAGGTATAGAGTGTGCTTGCTACAGTCACCATCCCTGAAATGTTTATACGAAGTTTCGATTGAACAAGACTGCACCAAGTCTTTGAGACGAGGTGACCCTGACAATGCGGGTTTGCGTGAGTGCCTGGTCACTGGAGAGCATGGCATCTCCCTCCAGGAGGTGTACCAAAGCTTTTGCACGGAGGTGTCGCTGGCGGATTTCCTGGTGATCGCCGCGGAGGCTGTCATCGCATCCACCCGTGCGCGGCACGAGCAAGCCACGCCGGGTGCGCCGCAACTCGACCTGCGAAGCTCGTTTCGCTTTGGCCGAACCACCTCACCGTGCACCTCAGTGACAGGAAGCTTGCCCAACCCAGAGGATGGATGTGCAGCGGTGGAGCAAGTCTTTGCAACTCTGCAAGCAAGCAAATTTGTTTCTCAGAGCTTTCTTGCCTTCTTGCATTCAGAATCCACTCATTGGTTTAACTTGTCTTGGACGTAGCTGGGAGTTGTGTTGCCAGTTGCCCAGGTGAACAATCTCGGATTGGACTGGACAGAAGCAGCTGCTTTGATGGGAGTGCACACCTTAGGCCGTGCTCACATCGGCAACTCCGGATACCATGGCTGGTGGAGCGATCCCGTGAATTCTAGACGTTTCAACAATGACTACTATGTCTCCTTGCTGGCTAAGGGTTGGATTCCTGAACTGGCGATTAACGGAAATGCGGGCAAGAATCAGTGGCAGCGTAGTGACGAAGGAGCCGACAACACCTTTGATGGTCACGAGATGATGCTCAACACTGACCTTTGCCTTGTTTACAGTGAGAATGGACAGAACGGGGGTCCCGTCATTGCCAGCGAGCACGACTGTTGCGCCTGGCTGACTTCAGATACGATTCCAGGCGCTGTTGCCAGCAACGGTGGTGAATACTGTGGAGGTACCCCCGGCCGCGGCGAGCGTGGCCAATGCTGCGGCGCGCAGCAAAACGACTGCGGCAATCGCAACGACCCCAGCGGCCCTGCAGCTCCTTGACTGCTATTGGGTTGGATGTTTAGACTTTAACTGTTTGGCAAATCAAAGTGTTTTCCACCAAACCCGCAAACAGCTCAACTTTTTGCAGAGGGGGTCAGCAAGGCACAGGCCGTGCTCGCCTTCGCGGCGGATGAGGCGGCCTGGATCGAGGCCTTCGACCGCGCCTGGCACCGAGCTACGGAAAGGGGTGCCGAGGGCCTGCGGTCCTTGGGAGACTGCACGGCTGCGACCACCACCATTGCCACAACGACCACCACGACCACAACGACCACCACGACCACAACGGCTGCAACGACCACCACGACCACAGCGACCACAACGACCACCACGACCACCACAACCAACACGGCTGCAACCACCACAGCGACCACCACACAGGTTGCAACAACCACACAAGGCACAACCCAGGGAACCAGTGCCACAACCACCTCGACTCTTTCCAGCACTTTGGAGTTGCTGCGAGGATTTAGCCTTGCAGACGGAGGCATTGACCGCTCCTGCGTGGGGGATGTTGACGAGGTGGTGAACGTTGGGAACATCCGAGACTGTCAAGAAGCATGTGCAGACGCTCGACGATGCCGCGGGGTGGAGTTCACAGGAGGCGTTTGCACTCTCTGGCGGTCCGTGGACTCCACCGAAAGCGCCGTTGGCTCCGTTTGTTTGCGCTTCCGCAGCAGGGGAGGCAAGGGGCGAGGCGACTAGGATTGACTTTGCAGAATGGGCCCCAATAGCGCATGCATAGCAAGGCATGCCAGTGCCTGTCGGTCTAGCTTGTGACAAAGAACCGGCATTTTGCGCAGGTGCCCTTTTGAATTCGTGCGTGGCTCGGCTCAGACCATGCATGGGGATGTGTCTAGTGTTGACTTTGCAACAGAACAGACATGTATAGATGGCCGTTTGCGCATGCATAGCAAGGCATGTCAGTGCTTGTCGGTCTCGCTTGTGACAGAACCGGCATTTCGCGCAGGTGCCCTTTTGAATTCGCGCGTGGCTCAACTCGAGACCATGCATGCGGATTTGTCTGGTTCTGCCTATGTCTTTTAGAGATCTTAGCAAATTATGAAATTGCTGGCCTTTGTAACCCCCGATTTGCAGGATCGATCTGAAAACTCTGGATCTGTCTAGTCAAGGGAAAATACATCCGTGGATCGAGGTGCGTCTTGAATGATAGGTAGTGGCTATAGGCTTCATTGAAACAACTTTGACTGCTCTCGGATTCCCTTGTTTGAGAACAAATTGGTTGCGTATTTTTCTTGATTATTAATAAATAGTATTCTTCTCAAAATATTGGTTGATTGAGATATTTCGAATAGTTTGATATTTATTTTTACGATACAAAAAAAGAAATATTCTCCTATAAACCGGTACGGCCTCGAGGTCGCATTTCCCGTGCACCGGCAAGCCGTTGCAGCGGTACTCCGGCCGAATCGTCGTGCTTGCGGCGAGCGGCTATGCTTGTCCCGTTTTTTCTCCGCGGCACAAGCTCCCGCCTCTTCGCGCGGCCCGGAAGGCCCCGAAATTTGGCCGACATTTCGGGGGTTCTTAACAACTTTGCTTAGAGTTCCCGCGGCGTAACCCGGCCAAATTTTCCCGAATTTTGGGTCGCTTCCGGCGACGCGGCTCTTAGGTGTCCGGACGTTACCCCCGCAAATTTCTGCAGAATTTGGCGGCTTCCGAAAAAAATACCGGGCCAAATTTCGGGGAAATTTGGGGATCTGTCCGAGTCGACATTTCTCGAAAATTTCGTGCCGGGTGTCTCCGTATCTTTGCCTCTCTCTGTGTCTCCCAGTCTGTTTCCGTGTGTCCGCATCTATCTATTTAAGCGCTTCGCGACACAGCCGGCCACCGGGCAAATGCACGTGGGGCGCTGGCCCTGTACCTGAAGGTAGGCCCTGCGGGGCTGAAGGCCCCGGTGGCCGGACTTGCGTTGCTGACAGACCACCGGCCGCGCCCACGTGTAAAAACGCAAACGTGTGCACTCAGAAGCCTCACTGCTAAGGGGGTTTCCGACATGTTCATACATTTTTCAGGGCAAAACGGATGTGACCACCACAAAAGGGGGACACCCAA
The DNA here is from genome assembly GCA_963377175.1 of Effrenium voratum. Lineage (NCBI taxonomy): Eukaryota > Dinophyceae > Suessiales > Symbiodiniaceae > Effrenium > Effrenium voratum. The sequence continues at coordinate 242,696 of CAUJNA010003606.1, forward strand.
AGACCCATTTTTCACGTTTTCGGCAAGATTGGCCCAACCTAGGGGACAACATCCACCGCATCACCAGCATCATCTGCATCAGTGCCCGCCATGGATGCGGATGATGCAGGCAATGCCGGGGATGTTGTCCACCATGGGCACCCCCCAAAAAACGCTCGTTTTTGACTCCGCGGGGAGTCGGTCCAAAAACGACCCCTTTTCGCCCAAAACACACCCGAACATCCTTTCCCCCCTGGCAGCGAGGTCACAGCGCAAAAGTATAGCGCATGGTCGGCGCATGGTCGGCGGTGGTCGGCGGCACAGGGCGGCCGGCCCTGTACCTGAAGGTAGGCCCTCCGGGCCTAGGCCTTCGGCCGTATCACGGACCACAGGGTCTGAAGCCCCCCGGTGGCCGGATCGCTCCAGATTCGGACTCGCCGCGGGGCTTGCAGCACTATCTCTTGAAACCAAAAAACAGAGCAAGGCAACGCGAGTCCATGCAATTAAGTGCTTACGGATAGGTCCCTGCGCAAGGTGTCTGGGGACCTATCGATTCGAGCAGTGTGAAACTCAGCGCTGCGATTTCCACGCGTAGAAACGAGACTGTCTGGGATTCTACGGTCCCATGTAAGGTTTATCACGAATATGTAGTCCGAACCAAGTGGCTACTGGCCAAGAGTTTCACACTGCTCGAATTGATAGGTCCCCAGACACCTTGCGCAGGGACCTATCCGTAAGCATTTAATTGCATGGACTCGCGTTGCCTTGCTCTGTTTTTTGGTTTCAAGAGATAGTGCTGCAAGCCCCGCCCGCACACGTGCACACTGTATGTTAAGATCTTAAGATGTCAAGACTTCAAAATTTCAAGATTAAGAGTTTAAGGAATTTAAATATAGCCCGGATTGAAGGAATTTTATTATATATTTTTTCTTGTTTATGAATTTAAGATTTTCAGATTGCAATAGTTCGAGATTTAAAGAATTTAAGTTTTTGAAGCTTTTTAAGATTCTGAGATTTTAAGATTGTAAGACTTTAGGAATTTCATATTTTAAGAGTTTAAGATCTCAAGATTCTAAGACATAATGTTTTTAAGATTTCAAGATTCGAAGACTTTAGGATGTTTTATATTTTCAGATTTTAAGATTCTAAGTTCTAAGATTTTAAGATCTTGAGATTCTAAGATTGAGTGTTAGATTTTACTTTAAGATTTTAAGAATCTAAGACTTTAGGATTTTGAGATTTCAATCCAGGCCATTTTCCATCCATTTTCCATCCACTTTAAGATTTTAAGATTTTCAGGTCGCACGTTTTCGGCAAAATTGGCCCGACTTAGGGGACAACATCCCCAGCATCCCCCGCATCACCGGCATCATCCGCATCAATGCCCGCCAAGGATGCGGATGATGCAGGTGATGCCGGGGATGTTGTCCACTATGGGCACCACCCAAAAAACACTCGTTTTTTGACTCCTCGAGGAGATGCTCAAAAAGCCGCCAAAACTCGCCTGAACAAATCCGGAAATCCTTCGCCCCTTATAAGGGCGGGCCCAGCTTGGCGCAGCGCAAAAGTATAGCGCATGGTCGGCAGTGGTCCGCGGCACAGGGCGGCCGGCCTTATACCTGAAGGTAGGCCCTGCGGGCCTAGGCCTTCGGCCGTATCACGGACCACGGGGTCTGAAGCCCCCCGGTGGCCGGATTTAAGGGCTGCCGTCCTGTGCCGCCGGCCCCTGCTTGCTGACAGGGGACGTTGTTATGACAAATATGACTACGCATTTTTTGGCGGGTTTCACGGCGCATTTAAAGCAATATGAAAAAGAAGAGCAGCACGATAATGATGATGTTTTTGATGATGCATTTTTCCCAACATTAGGGATGCTGATACTATGCATTTGCATTATCGCCAGCAGTTATGATGATATTTGTTACTTTGCATTTTTTAGCATCACCAGCAGTTGTTCTGATAATTATGACGACGAATTCCATCATTCCATCTTATCTCAAACAAGCCACTGCGGGATAAATTCGCATGACAATAAGCACCTTGTTGAATTTTACCAGAAGTGTCTCGGGTGTGTGGAAACTCGGGCAGGAAAAGGGGAGGCGCATGGGAAGGGCTTGTCTTTGTCCTGGTCTTAGTGATGATTATCATCACCGCTGATGTTGGGTGATGGTTCACAGCATCCGGATCATCATTAGCGTGGCGCTCTTCTTTTTTCATGTACGTTTCAAGTGTGCCGTTAGACCCGACTGGACATGCAGAGGATGCGTTGTCATGATTGTCATGCTGCTGATGCTGGGGATGCATACTGATGACGTGAAATGCTGGTGATGATGAGGATGCGTAGTGATGAGTATCATCAGGATGATAAACATGATGACGAAAATAATGATGATGAAAATGATATCCATGATGATGATGATGCTGATGATCGTGATGGATGAAAATGATGGTGGTGTTCGTCATCATCATGTTCATGTTCATCATCATCATGTTCATCATCATCATCATCATCATCATCATCATCATCATCATCATGTTCATCATCATCACCACATCATCATTTTCATCATCATGTTCCTCATCGTGTTCATGTTTCAAGTGTGCCGTTAGACAAGACTTGAAATGCACGGATGCGTTGTCATGATGTGATAACTGCTGATGCTGGGGATGCATGGCATAGTGATGACGTGAACTGCTGGTGATGCTGAGGATGCGTAGCAATGATTATCATCAGGATGATGAGGATAAACATGATGATGATGAACATGATGGGGATGATGAACATGATGATGATGAAGATGATGATGATGATGTAAAAATGATGAAGATGATGAACACCACCATCATCACTTTCATCATCATGTTCATCCTGGACATCAATGATGAACACCACCATCATCATTTTCATCATCATCATCATCATCATTTGCATCATCATGTTCTGGCGCTCTTCTTTCAGATACGTTTCAAGTGTGCCGTTACTGGAATGCAGAGGATGCGTTGGGATGCATAGTGATGAACATGATGAGGAACATGATGAAAATGATGATGATGAACATGATGATGAAAATGATGATGATGATGATGAACTCATTCTTGTTCTTATTCTTATATGCATTTCGACCCCATTGGCAATGCAGAGGATGCTACGACGATACTTATCATCACAGTCCTCATCCTTATCATCACTATCATCATGGCTATTATCATCTCTTATTAGCCGGCACTGGTGATGCCGAGGATGTCATCATCATCTCTTATTAGGCAGCACTGGTGATGCAAAGGGTGTTACGATGATAGTTATCATCATAATCATCCTTATTCCTATTCTTATATGCATTTCAAAAGTAACGTTAGACCCCATTGGCAATGCAGAGGATGCTACGATGATAGTTATCATCACAGTTCTGGTTAGCTGGCACTGATGATGCCGATGATATAACAGCCCTCATCTTTGTCATCGTAATCATCATGGTCATCATCGTCTCTTAGTAGCCGGCACTGGTGATGCCGAGGATGCTACGATGATAGTTATCATCACAGTCCTCATCCTTATGATGATGATGACGGTGATGATGATCAACATTATGAACATGATGAACATGATGATGAAAATGATGATGGTGTTCATCCTCATTCATCATGCTCATCATCATCAATCATTTTCGTCGTCATGTTCACCGTCATCATCATCATCATCATCATTTTCATCATCATCATCATTTTCATCATCATCATCATCTTCATCATCAACAAAGAAATATCAATATCATCGTCATCATCATCGTAGTAACCACCATCTCTTTCTATACTTTTCTAAACTATACATTTCAAGTGTGGCGTTAGAGAGCACTGGTGATGTAGAGGATGCGTCGTCATGATTATCATCATGACTACTTGTTCATCAGGTTCATCATCATCATCATCATCATTTTCATTGAACACATCATCATCATCATCATCTTCTTCATCATCATGTTCATCATCATCATCATGTTCATCATCATCATTTGCATCATCATGTTCCTCATCATGTTCAAAACCGTAGCGCTCTTCTTTTTCATGTACGTTTCAAGTGTGCCGTTAGACCCGACTGGAAATGCAGAGGATGCGTTGTCATGACTGCTGCTGATGCTGGGGATGCATAGTGATGACGTCAACTGCTGGTGATGCTGAGGATTATCATCAGGATGATGATGATGATAATGATGATCATGTTCATCATCAATCAGCATCATCTTTATCATCATATCATCATCATCATCATTTGCATCATCATGCCCCTCATCATGTTCATCATCAAAACCGTGCCGACTGGAAATGCAGAGGATGCGCTGGTGATGCTGAGGATGCGTAGTGATGATTGTCATCAGGAAAATGCTGCTGATGATGATGAACATGATGATGAAAATGATGATGAAAATGATGAGGATGATGAACATGATGATGAACATGATGATGAAAACAATGATGAGCTGGGGATGCATAATGAGGACGTTAACTGCTGGTGACGCTGAGGATGCGCAGTGATGATTATCAATAGGATGATGATGATGATGATGATGATGATGATGATGATGATGATGATGAACATGATGATGAACATCATGATGAAAATGATGATGCTGGTGTTCATCATCATCATCATCATCATCATCATCATCATCCTGTTCATCATCATCGCCATCGTCATGATCATCATGTTCATTCCTAACGGCTTACTTCTCGCGAAGACAAAGCGATGGCACAAAGTCACAAAGTCCACACTTCGCATCCACAGCAATACATCGAAGTCTTGAGAATAAGAAAACAAAACAAAAAAGGCCCCCGTCGGCGGATTTCGTAATCCCTGTCTTTCTCTGTCTATCTTTGTGTATCTCTGTGTATCCCAATCTGTTTCTTTTTGGTGTTTGCGCCTCTCTGTCTCTATCTGTCTGTTTGTGTCTCTCTGTCTCTCGGGTTGTCTCGGTTTGTCTCTGTTTGTCTCTATGTGTCCGTGTCTGTCGTTCGTCTCTATTTCTGTCTATTTCCGCGTGTCCGCGTCTGTTTATTTTGGTAACGTCTGTCTATCTCTGTCTCCGTCTTGATCTTTCTGTCTGTTTGCGCTTGTTTCTGCGGGTCGGTGCACAAAGATGGCACACTTCCACGTTGCCGCATCTCCCCCTTTCAAGCTCCGCTTGCTTCCTTTCCGTCTTTCTTTTTGTTTCTGATTGTTTTAACTATTGTTCTTGTTTGCCTGCCTGCCTGCCTGCCTCTCTCTCTCTCTCTCTCTCTCTCTCTCTCTCTCTCTCTCTCTCTCTCTCTCTCTCTCTCTCTCTCTCTCTCTCTCTCTCTCTCTCTCTCTCTCTCTTTTTGTTTCTTCTCTCTTTTTCTCTTTCTCTCTCTCTTTCTCTCTCTCTTTCTCTCTCTCTTTCTCTCTTTCTCTCTCTCTCTCTCTTTCTCTTTCTCTCTCTTTCTCTCTCTTTCTCTCTCTATCTCTCTTTCTCTCTTTCTCTTTCTTTCTCCTTTTTTTTTTCTCTTTCTCTCTCTCTCTCTCTTTCCTTTTCTCTTTGAAAGAGATAGGAAGAGTAAAAATCAGGTTTCTCTTTCTTTTTTTTTTTTTCTCTCTCCTTGGCGCCGCTTTATCGCCCATAGGATGAGGGATAGCTTGCCTAGATCCTGTTGGGGCATTGGTTGGTCTTTCCCGGGGGCCGGAGATACTGTTGGGGGAGCTATTGCCCCACCTCGGGCATTTCCGCTAGTAACAACTCCTCTTGTTATTTCTCTTTTTCTCTTTTTCTCTCTCTCTTTTATTCTCTCTTTTATTCTCTCTTTTATTTTCTCTTTTATTCTCTCTTTTATTCTCTCTTTTATTCTCTCTTTTATTCTCTATTTCTCTCTTTTTCTTTGTCTCTTTCTCTCTTTCTTTCTTTTTCTCTCTCTTTTTTTTTTAATTGTTTTTTATTTTCTGTTTTTTGTTGATTTGTTGTGTTTTTTTCCTATTTCTTTTTCGTTTTTTATATTCCTTTTTTTCTTTTGGTTTTATTTTTTGATGGTTTTGATAATATTATTATTGATGGAATTAATATTTTTGAATTATTATATATAAACAAATTATATATAAATAAATACATTTTAATTACTTAATTATATTAATTAAATAATATATTAAAAATAAATAATAAATATAATATTAAATGTAAATTAAAAATAATATATATATATATATATATTTAAAAAACAGAAAATAAATAGAATTATAAAATAGATATTATAATATAGATTATAATAATGTAAAGATATAAATAATATAATAATATTATATATATTATGATTCACAAAATCATAATATTATATATATATTAACATTTATAATAATATAATAAAATTAAGGATGATTGAGTGGAATTTTATTAATATATATTTTTTTTGAATTTTAAATATTTGTTAAAATTTGGTAATTGTAATTAATATTTAAAAAATGTAATTCTGTATTTTTTTATTATTGTGAAGAAATATTTTTTAGAAATGGAGGAATAATTAAACCATAAATATTATAGATATGTGGATGAAACATTATAAAATATTGTTGATTATGATAAGAAAATATATCTTAAATATAATAATTATTTGTTATTTAAAGAAGAAATAAATATATATATTATTGCAAAGTTTATTTAATTCGAATATATATTAAATGTAAATATTTATCTTTAATTAATATATTTAAATATAAATTAATAATTTATAAAATTATATTGTTATATTGGTTGATTAATTAATTTATATAAGTATAGTTTTTAAATTATATTTAAATATAAATTGTAAATATTATAATATATATTTAAATAATATTAATTGAAAATAATTATTTTTTGAATAATATAATATTAACTAAATATTAATATTTTCAAATATATATAAAATTCAAATTTTAGATATATATAAAAAAGACTAGGAAAACAAAAAATAGAATAAGAAAATTATAAAAGAATATAAATTGAAAAATAAAAAAGAATGTTATAATGATTAGTAAAACCAACTAGACAAATCAAAAGAATATCAATTATAAAGCTAATGCTAAGCAAATTATCAGAAATATTTATAAGAAATAGAAAGAAGAAAAACGATCTCATCAATGTATTATTTAATCAGAGGAGAATAATAAAAAATTAACAATATATCTTCTGCACATAGCAATAATAATGCGAAAACGAAAACCGATTATAAGAAAGGCCTAATATAGCTAAACGCTAACAAAATATATTGTATAAACGGAGAATAAATTAAAAATATATAATTTATAAATTTATATGGGGTTCCTTCCATGAACCCTGGTTTTATGGTTTTTTGGGAATAATAAATCTAGATTTCAAAATATAATTTAAATAAATTCAATTAAAGGTCCCCCCAAATCTGATAATTTGGAGCCCATAATCCTTTATAATATCCCAAAATAATATCCTTTCCAAATAAGGTATTAGTTAAATTAGAAGTAGAATTTTAAATTCAATTTTATATAAATATATATATATTTTCAATTATAATTTATTTTTTTATTATTCTTTTCGAATAAAAAATATATAAAGATATAAATATAGGTTTGTTTTTGATAACAAAATATAATCTTTCCAAATATATTATAGGTATTAAATATAAATTAATCAAAAAAATAATTTAATGAAATTTAATCCAAATATATAAAATTTAGATCTAAAATATAATTTGAATTGAATATAATTAAATATTGAATGAATTATTATATATAGATTCAACATAAAATATATTGTATTTATAATTTAATCTTTTTATAATAGAAGAACAATTCCAATATTATAGGAAATGGTATTTCAAAAATAAATTTTAGGAAGAAATTTTCAAGATAAAAATTATAGATAAATCAATATAAGAATTCAAATCATTCTAATTCAAAGAATAGAAATAATAAATAAAGAAATATAACTAATTAATTTGAAAGGAATAGGTAAAGATATATCAATATATATTTATATCTTTATCTATATATATATAGTATTCAATATTATTCCATATATATATATTCTTTATAATTATGAATAGTATATATATTTCTAATTATTTCTTAGAATTAAATTAATATACATATAGTTAATATAAAATTTATTAAAGCCATTTAAATATTTATATATCCAATAATTCAAGTTATATCCATTGGACCGATAAATAATTAAATATATATTCCTAAATAAAAATAAATCAATATTGAAGATTATATAGAATGGTATTCCTAACACATATCAATCCTAATTAATTCCAATTAACATTCAAATAATTAATATTCAAATTCCTCCAAAATTGAAATATATTATATTCTTAGATTGAAAATTTAATATTATATAAAATAAGAAACAACAATTTTTTTAAGAATCATATACCCTAATCAACCCCTAAAAATCTTCAAATTATTCTATTATTTCGAATAAAATAAAACACTAAATTAAAGACTTAAAATTAACATATGTATATATAATATATATAATTCATAAATAATTATTCCAAAATAATTTGAAATATTTAATTACATTTATATATTCTAAATATATTATGACGTTCAAAATTCAAAATTATATATATATATATTATTTTTAAAATATTAAAGCCGAAAAATATTAAACATAATTCTAATATATAACATTTAAAATTCAAGAAATTTTACATTTTATTTTTTCAAATTCAAAATTATAAATCCAAAACATATTTTTAATTTCTTAAATATATTCAAATTATTTTAAATTATCAATCCATATATTATTATCATATTCTATATATATGTACATTATATAAATATATAAAAATATATAGTTTGCAAAATATTCCTTCCAATTCTAATATAAAATTCAATATATAAATATATAAATTATTATATCCAATCAAAATTCAAAAATTATATATTATATATATAATGCCGATCGGCGAACGACCATTCCTCCCCTTAATAATAGATTTTAATAAGCTCGTAGGTTTTGTAAATCTCTTTTTGTGGATTCGTTAATAGGTTCCGGTTAGGATTAAAATTTCGAAAATCGTTTCTCAGCTAACGAGTAAGTATTTTCTAATTCCAATATATATAATATTATATTATATTAATATAATTCTGGAAATGTATCATCATAATTATAATAATCTTAATTATAATTTTTAAACCCAAAATTTATCCAAAAAATCATACCTTATAAATATTTAAAAAAATCAAATTTAATTAAATCAACATAATTCTTAAACAAAAAATACATATACAAATATCCAACAAATCAATCCCAAACAAACCTATTCGGACCACAATAACAATCCTAAATCAAAATCAAAAAACAACATACTATAAATATTACAAATTATTAATTTTAAAAATTAAAAATATAAATATATCAAATGTTATATAAAAAAAAAAAAAGAAAAAAAAAACATAAAACACAAAAAACACAAAGCGGCCGCAAAAGGGCCAATGCTTTTCCACCTAGTGCTAAATTCGTATTCTAACACTGCATTCCAAAAACCTGTGACATCGCATTCCCTAACGCCACATTTTTCCCTACAACCGTATTCCCGGCTAACGCCGCATTCTAACGCCACATTCCCTAATGCCACATTCCTCCCTAACGCCGTATTCCCGGCTAACGCCGCATTCCGACGCCACATTCCATGACGCCACATTCCTAGCTAACGCCGCATTCCCCGCTAACGCCGCATTCTGACGCCACATCCCGCCCCTTTAGACCGCCATGCTGGTTCCCAAGACCCCACATCTACAAGGAACTTAAACCCTTACCCTAGGGCTACAACTTTCACAAGCGATCCGGACAACAAACGCATCCGCAATTCCCACTCCCATATTTCGCGCAATAGAAGAAGCGCCCATTACCTTCCCAATCTCTATCCGAATAATGAGCGTTTTTCACGGCTGTCGCATGCAATGTGTCAAGCGCAGCTTGTTTTGAAGCGTAGTCGAAAGATCAAGCTATCATCGCTAGTCGCTGCTTCAGGAAGGGCGCCGTAGTAGACAGTCCATCTGTGTCGCGCCCGGGCAACTATCCGGCGACCGACGGGAAATTCACGAGTCCTCTTGTAAACCCTACTGTTGCTAATTTGCGTATACTGCTTCACACGCGCATCTCCAGAATAGTAATCGCCGATAACGATACTATACGGAAACAAAAAAACATTTTGTGGTGATAAATGCAAGTCTCATGCAAATACTTTTGGTTTGCCCAATGTACCGTGCACGACGAATACCACCACGGCTGGCCATAATATCATTCACGATGAGTATCACGATCCCGCTTTGTCTATAACTGCAAATTCCAGTTGATCCCCCACATAGAGGAAATCGTAAAGAAAATGCTTGATCACCAGTGTGATGCTTCTGCGATAGCCTTTCTACTCGCCCTCCACCGGAACCTTTCTAACAGAGAATCTGGTGTCTCCTCGGTCCGATTGGTCTTCTCGATAAAGCGCGAGGGCAGATGTGTGTTGCGTGAATAACACCATTAGATAAGAGGAGTGTCGATCTCTTTGGCGCCCTAAATGCAAATGATGGCGCCAAGCTCAAGTTTCAAGAACTTGCGTCCAATGTTCACATCTGTTCGGTAGAAGGTCATGTAATCGCAGTTGAGGCCGAGGGCGATGCAACGGAAAATTGTGTCGCTGACGAAGGCAATGTCCTTCTGATGGCTGACACCTCTGAACTGCTCTGCTTTCATACCAAGTATATTGCAAGCGGTCCAAATCCGGCACATGATGTATAGCCCTCTCAGCTTCAGGAACCAAAAGAACATTTCTTCGTCCCTGTGGTTTGCGCTTTTGAACCTCACATTCTGACCACATCTGCCTCGTTGTTGGCGAACACCTTCCATGCTTTGAAAAGTACGAGGCCAATGAATCCAGAGAGGCATGATGCCTCGCCGGCTTCGTCAACGCAGATGGCCTTGACTTGCAGGAGATGAATTGCGTCCGCATCCTCCTCTGGGTTGTCCGGACAAACTCCCGTCCCGATATCTCACGGGATGTACGATCTGCCTGCAGACCGTTCCTCACTCATCTCCTAGGTGTCGGGTCGTTCTTCCTCGGCGACGAATCGCTCAGCATCTTCCTTTGCTTCTCGCTGAGCTTGTTTCACTTCCTCCGTCACATTGGTGGCGCCGGATGGTTTTGGCTCGTCGTCATCCACATGGATCACGAACTTGCCGGTGGAAATGAACTCACATTCGCACGCCGTGCAGTAGCAAAACCCCCTTGGAATAATGATAGCGCACGCTGGGCATACTCTGTTGGAAATGCTTGATGGGTCGTCCTCGCCGTAGACGATGAATCTGCTGAGCAAATCCCTGATCTCTACCAACGATTTGCCCAAGGCTTCGGGCACTCCGATGTTGACGCAAGCATCGACGACCATCTTCTTCAGGATGTCGGCATCCGCTGAGTCTTCATCGTCCAGGAAACTGTTGAGGTTTCCAAGAAAGTCCGCCGGGGTCACGCCCACAGCGTCCTTGAATCAGTAGATCCGCCTAACCTCTTTCACAGGCCCTTTCTTCGTGGACTTGAAGGGAATGGTCTTGAAGGCAACGATCGTTCCTCCCGATGTGACCCCTGACTGGTACACGGACAACTTCCTTGTCGGCACGTAGATGGCGATGAGGTCATCTCCCTCTTTGACGTCGTGCATTGCAGTCTTGGTCGAGATGTTTTCGCTGTCCCAAGGTGCAAATACTCCGAAGTTTACTGCCAGCCTTCGCGCACTGTCATTGCCGCCAGGAACGATACCTCTCAAAATGATACCTTCCAGGGCTGATGGCTTTGTCACGTGAAATGCTCCGCCCAAGCGAGGACATGTTCAGGAACAAGATGCTGCAAAGTTCAGCAGGACGAGCGAATCCGAAATCCGAATGCCCTGATAACGCTCGAATGCCCATCCAGCCGCTATGAGACCCGCCATCGTCTCCATGTCGATCTCCTGATCAAACTTCGCAGCAAGGATCTGCAGTCTCGGCTTTCGTGCTTTCCGATCCTCCGATCTGATGCACTCGGCGACCATTGAAATTTGTCGCTCTTCTTGTACCGATCCTGCGGGAACGCGCTCTCGCGACTCAGGATGTGGTCGATGTTCACCCATCCTCCGCCATTGCAAGGAATAGGGTTCCCCCACTTTTGGCCAATTTGATGTCGTAGGATCTTCACCAGTGCTTTCGACGTATGGAACAAGTCTTGGTGGTGAATGTTAGATCCAAACGCTGTGTACTCGTTGTACGGCCAATAGGGAAAACTTGTGTCTCTGTTCTGCATTGCTGGGACGAACCGTCCAGTTCGTCAGGGAGACGTCCGTGGAAGTGTAGTCCCTTTGGCAGCGTGCTGGTCATACATGAATATCCTTGGACACCTTCGCAAACTGCCTCATCACCGGGTTGAGGAATCACAGAGGGGCTTGCTCCACCAAACGAATCGAGCATGTGGTTGTACTCCTCCATGGTTCCGTTCGTAGGTCAAGTTGACCAACGTGGAGTTCTCCTCCTTCTGCCAAATCAGCCATCTCGGAGAGGTTCACGACGTAGTTGTACTTGTGGAACTCCTCCCTCGGATAGAAGATCGGCGCCTCCGCTTCCGGTTGATGCGGTTTGTCAGGTTCGCTGGACATCGGAGCCATTTCTTCATCATCATCAGGAGCCTCCATTTCGATGTCTTCATCGGATGAGGGATGCCCTTCTGGAAGAAACAGCATTGTGATCTTGCCACGTGCCGAGTCAGACTCAGTTGCTCTTGCAATGTTTTTGCAAGTCCCTTCGTGGGATTCTTTCCCGCGCTTCATGCAAACCTGCGGTTCGCCAGCGCGATCGCAAAGATCCTCAAACATCCGCAACAATTCCGCTCGTCTTGAGGCGATGTCCTCGACTCTCGATTGTTTGGCTGCGGGCTCCTTGGCATCATCGGGTTCACGACCACGATCAGCCTCGTCCTCATCGGACTCGCCCGCTTTCCTTTTTGGCCTGATGAACCGGCTTCCTCGATGTCGATGAACGAGTTCGAGTACTCCAGTCTGTCCATGATGTCCCTGACGGTCTTGCTGGGAACTTCCACGTGCTTGACTGCGCCGCTTCTCTTCCTGTTGAGGCCCGTCGCGTGAGAAGTCATGTTCTCCCTGACGAACTTCAGGAACGTGGCTTCCAGCATTGGTCGGTATTCCCCCACTTTGGCAATTCCTTCCCAAAGTAGGATATGACGTCGAAGAACCCGAGAACGGTCTCCAGTCCATCTCCCAACTTCTCTTCATTGTCGGTGGAGAAAACTTGATATGCCTGTTCTTGACCCATGAACCAACGCATCCACGAGGCGTATACAGCGTTTCCATAGTCGTCAGTCCTCTGATACGAGCAACAAGTGGTGTGTTTGTACCACGTCCCAGATCGTCGGATGCGTAGTAGGACATCTCGATGACATTGTTCCATCCATTGTCGTGCATGTGGGATTGGAACGTCCTGATGCGCTTCCCAGTTTTCTGCCTCAATGGCCAATCAAGGATCACGTATAATAGGACTTGGTCGATGTCGCGACATTGCACAAGGCATGTGAGTTCGATACCTTCATCAGCTTTGTACCTTTTGATGATCTTCGAAATTCCAGCATTGGCCGTGTCGGGTGTCATGACCGTCAATGAGAGTCTTCAACGCGGTTGCTCCAGGTAGCTTTGCCGAATAGAGACATCCCGTCTTTGCGCAAATGTATGCGTAGAGTTGGAGCCAGGTGAGGTTGGGCTTGTTGAGGTAGGCAGCGATGATGCGGTCAGCTCTTCTCCTCTCGTCGAAGGTGAGCAATGTTGACACCAAATGCCGCAAATACCGTTCCCAGTAAGATGCGTTCTTCCCCGCTTTGACCTCTGGCCCAAACTTTGTGATGGGCATGACGACTCCGGATTTTCTGTGCAACACAAAGCTAACCCCAATGTTGAGGTTGCCGAAAGCGGCGCACTGCTCGATGATGGTTACTGATTCGTTCGCATCATGCTTCTCCGGCATGGTCCATCGGTCGTCTTCCCCTTTTGCGGAAATCTCCAGGATCGCTTGGATGGTCGCGTTGACAACCGTTCCGTCATCCTGCTCTTTTCCCGGCGGCCGCCATGTAGACCACCACGGCGCACGACCAGTGGGGTCATCGCTGGAGCTCGCGCTTGGTTGGGCACCAGGCTGCTCGCTTCCGGCGCTGGGTTTCGGCATTGCCTTAAGCTCTGGAGCAGGTTGGGCTTCTCCTGATATCCTCCACCATGCCGGTTCTCCTGCTTCGCCGAAATCTTCGTCGAAGATGTCGATGAACTTCTTGGTGCTATCTCTGGAGTACAGCAAATTGTTGATGAAGGCCCGCTGTTGCTGCTCATCTGCAGTCTGGTTGTCCTGCAGCACGATGAACGATTCCCACGTTAGGCGATTCGCTTCTTCCTTGGTACGATCTTCGCCACGTGGTGCAACGGAAATGGCGTACATGTTGATGGCAGGTAGCTTCATTTCCCAGGCTTTGGCCATGACAGGGAACACCTTATTGAGGTTGTTGACCTGTGCGTCATGCCTGATGATGGTCTTGTCGCCGCCAACGTACCCCATTCTCTCACGATCATTGCCCCCAAAGATCTCTCTGAGTCTTGCATGTAGGAATAAGATGCATCCCATAGCAATAGACGCAGCGAACAAGTCATCGGGGATCGTGGGGATCATCTTGATCTTCCCGGTGATCGTCAGCTCCAAAATGTTCTTGGCTGTGTATAGTGGTTCGCGTCGAGCAGCGAAAGCCACATACTTGGCAGAGATGGTGAGCAGTTCCAGGTGTTTCCGCACATATTCATGGTTCCTGCGGGCCTCGTCCTTGTCTAGGACACCGTTGACCACGGTGCACACCCTTGCTTTCTGGAGCGCAGTAGGTTTGGGCCCAGTATGCATCTCGGAATGCTGTGAACCTCTTTTCACTCTTCTCCAACCAGAGCGTCAATGACGTGCTTTCCGCACGCGTTCGTGCTTGTCCATGGCGTTCATGAAAATATCGATAGACGTCGCCAACGGTTTGGTCCACACCGACCACATTGGTACCAGGCTACCCATCAATAATTATCTTTCGTGAGCGCCGTCATCAACTCCCAAATGTTGATGATGGGAGCGACCTTCTCCTTCATCGAGTTCTCTGAGGCCACAACGGCAAGCGTCTGCATCAACCTTCTCCCTTTCTCGCAGAAATCAATCCACTTCATTGCTGGGAGAGATGGTTCATGATTGCCTTCATGAAGTTGCTGCACCAAGATACCGAGTATCCGGAGCCCTTTTGCACTTGTGCAGTCTTCATGGAGAAATACGCAGACGTTGCATAGCGCAGGCACGCCGGCTTCCGCAATCCATCTCGCAGCAATCGCTTCCGAGCATTCTTCGTCTATTCTTGGAATGGGTCTACTCCCTCGCAGCCCCTTCACATACTTCTCAACCAGTGATGCACAATAGAAAGCCCCATGCCTAGCCTTCGATGGAGGAACGAAAAGGTACTCTTCCGAGTTGATGAAGTCATCCCCCATCTTGAAGATGTACAGCTCCGCGATCCAGCAAAGTCGCAGACAAAGGAATATGCAAAAGCACCACCACAGAAAAGTCCACTCACTCCGGGCTTCCCTGCTCCCTGATCCGGGTGAGGTGCACGACCACCACCCTTTAACAGCTGGTCCAGATTTCCCTGATCCAGGACAACCACCTTTCAACAGGCAATCCGAGAGCGATGTGCAACCAACACTCACCTTGTTCTCCTCGATGTGATGCAGAAACGAAGCTGCAGTTTGTACGAAGAGTAGACGGCGATGTGGAGGTAGAAGATCTCCCACCTTGCGGCTCCTTCTTCTCAACGAAGCCTTTGAATATGCAAGGTGAAGCCAGGTTATCAGCAAAATTGGTCCCTGCGGTGGATTGCAACTGCGGCACAATACAACCTTTTGAAATATATTTACAGCCGTACAATGGATTCTTCCGGAAGCCCGGGAACTGCAACATTCGCAAATGATAGTTCCAGCGGTTCCACAGGTATGCTTGCAGTGCCGGCGATTGCAGACTCTCCGGACACTGAACAAAGTGCAAGTTCTGATATTAGCCATGACCTATCACATTCATCCTGGAAGGAAGTTGGTCATGCCGTGTGGTCCAAAGACGGAGAAAAGAAGAGATCGTCATCAGCTTCATTATCGACACCGAGAAGGAGCGTTAAGGGCGTCATGAGTCCTGTGAGAAAGGGAAAAGGGCGATCCAAATCGCCTACAGGCTCTAGTCCGTCTAAGATCACTCAGGAGAACAAGACCATCAAACAGGAAGTGGAGGAGGCTAAGCGCAATTTGGCTATGCTACAGGAGTCATATGAACGTGACGACCAGGGCAATGTCACGCGCATCCAGGAACTGGAACGGAGAGCAGGTATGTCGGAACAACAAGTAGCCCATATCCTCAAAAGATCCGACGAACAACTTCGAGAAGCTGCTCAACACATTGACATTCAACGTGGGAAGACAAAGCTATCCGAAGATCAGGCACAACACCTCGTGAAGATCTACGGAGAGTATCAAGACGAAGCCCGACTTAAAGTCCTCGAGTACGAGAAGCGACATCAGGAGATGGCCGCGACCGTGAATCTGCTTGAACATCGAATCAGGTGCGAGGAAGAAAGCTCATTGCTCAGCAAGAATAAGGCTGAACAAGAAAGAAGGAGCACTTCTTCCGAGATCGCTCAGTATCAATCGATGATCAACTCCTACCAGGTGAAGATCACTACGGACTCGCAGAACGAGGAGAACACCATTCGTGGTTTGCGTGAGAGATTGGAGACAGCGTTGTTGCCGCAACCGAAAATGGCGATCGATGACGAGCCACAAAACGTATTGGTGAGCAAAGCAATGATGCTATCAGGTACGCTGAACAAGAAGCCCATTGCGCACGGGTTGCTGTGAGCGAACGGGATGAGATGTATTTGGTTGGACACCGTGCGGGGAACGCGACGCGAAGATGAATGAGGAGATCAAGATCGCTAGAGATCGAGCTCATCAAGGAAACGTATTATACATGATCGCGCCACGCTGAGGGATCAGGAGTTTGTCGACGTGACTCGCGAACTCGCAGCATCAAGACAAAAGGCTATTGATGCGAAATCCGACTACTTCAGCCAGATCGCTGCAATGTCCGAAGAAATAGCAGAGACACGACAAGAACTCAAGATCCAAGAGAGCTTTGTGTACCAGCTGGCAGAGACGAACAAGGAACTCGAGAGCGAGAATGCCACCCAAATCGCCATCGCGGCGGATGCAAAAGATTGTGGACGAGCTCTACTGAGGGATGACTCCGTTAGGACCGGTAAACGCCACAATTCGAAGATGCGTAAGAGTGATACCACAAATGGGCCTCAACAACAAGGTCAGGTAATGCTCTATCAGACTACAATGGCGGCATCTAGTTCTAGTGTACAGGCACCCAATGTTCTTTAGCCAATTCATTACAGCCTTGGACCGGGTTCTGTTTTGTTTCCTGTTTACCAAGACCCAATGATACAGGCTCATATCGACCAACTCCATGAGGCGGTAGGATCTATTCCAAATATGAGATTTGGTTCAACCGGGCAATACTGGAGGTGGTGGTGGTCATGGAGATGGCGGTCCACTTGTGCTCCTATCCCAGCTGCAACAGGAGGGCCAAATCCACCTGATCCGCCTGACGACGATGATGATGGAGACGAGGACGACGACGAGGAACCATCCGATGATGATGATGATGATGATGATCGCCGTCGCAACAGAAGATCACCGCGAAGAAGAAGGTCGAGAGATCGCAGAGATCATGACAATGGTCGACCAAGGATATCACGGAAGGAAGCTGAGAGAGTCAATGTACCTCCATGGCCGAAGATCGCGAAGCTGGACACCATGAACGTCACCAGTGTTTCAGCAGACCCTGATACCGAAGAATGGGCAATATTGCGGAATGCAATTGATGTTGACGAGGAAGGAAAGATTCAACCAAAGAAGAAGGATGGCACCGGTAGCTCGAAGGACGCCGCACCTGCAGAAAGTACAAAGGTCAACGCTCCGAGCGCTAAGAGAAGCAAAGCTATGCTCAAAGAAAGATGGGTGGTGATCAGTGGTTGTGCAACTGGGGCATACGGAAGAACACAAATAAGGTCAAGAACCCTGTTGAGGGAAAGTTCTTGGCGGACCTGGATTGGACGAGGATCATTGTCAACCCGGTCGATGCGTCAGTCTTGCGCATGGACTGCAAACGTCTTCAAGATCTTGGCGCAACCAATGTGACATTGGACAAGGTCTATGGGATCCTGGTGGTTATCTACGCATGGAAGTTCACTCCAAGGGCAGGTCTCGCATCTATCCCAGAGAACGACCATGATGGGGAACTGTCGGAGAACATGGATGGAAGGAAATGTATCTGAATGTACAGATGAACTGACATACAATTATGAGTGGGAGGACCTGGCAGCGCGCGATTTGTGTTTGCGAACCTGCGCGGCGTCGCCAATGGTTGATTGCCCTGAGGGCGACTATCCCAAGATGCCTTGTGTTCCGGCCGAAGAAGATCATCGTGAGAAGGTCGTCAAGGTGGCAAGAATAATCAACGCAATGGTATCACGACCTGTGGGAAGGGCCGAGATGCTTACCAACACCAAGGCGATGGACTCCATGGAAAGGTCTAATTGACCAAGGAGTCTTCGATCTATCTGTAATCCGTGAGTACTACGATGTCGCTCGCGAGGCAAAACAGAAGAACGAAGAAGTGCACATGGCCAGGGCGCATGGTATAATAGTTGAGAAGCATTCCCAACTTTCGGAAGAAGACCCACGCAGAAAATACACAGGTCGTGGGGTGGTGCTTGGGAACCAGATTAATTAAGAACCAGACGTCGGACGCGGCATTGTTTCAAGATCTGGGGAATTCTCCTGCAACTTTCGAAGCTTCCAGATGCACTTTTTAGGTTGCCTTGACGGATGGGATGTGCAGATGGCTGATGCGGTACAAGCATATATCCAGGCCACTTTGCGGGGTACACCTTGTTGGATTGAGCTTCCAGCCGAAGCAGTTCCTGAGGATGATAAAGAACGATGGAATCAGTTCAACAGACCCGTGGTTCGTTTGGTGAAGGCTTTGCACGGTCATTCTGATGCTGGTACATTTTGGGAACAGCACTGTGATGAATCGGTGCGTTCAATGGTTTTCAGCCGGTTGGTGAAGAATGGCCTTCTGTCTATACCCATCCTGAACTACAATTAGTTCTTGTGGTCTATGACGACTTTAAGATGGCTGGTCCAAAGAACAACCTCAAAAAGGGTTAGGAGCGCTCTTGTGTCGATGGCTACCTCGAAGTAGCGGGCAACGTTGAGGTGAAAAAGGTTCCTACACCTGGCCCCCATGAAGAGACTAAGGATCACCCGTCGAGGGCTCCGATACAGACCGGCCGTCGGTCGAGTGCAATTGGCGTGGAAAAAACTCCATCATGCCAAGAAGGAGGGACTTCGGAAGGAGCTCATCCGGAGACAACTCGCACCTCATGCGGCAAGTGTGCTCATGAAAAATTGTATGGTGCTAGAATTGCACGTTTTGACTTACTCAGGCAGGTCAACCGTCTGGCGAGGAATATCACCAAGTGGACAACCGACGATGATAAGAAGCTTCATCACTTGATGTGTTACATTCATCGCGCCAAGCATTGGAGGATGATTGGCTGGGTCGGAGATTCAGTCGAAGATATGTATTTGGCAGTTTATGCTGATGCTGACTTTTCTGGGTGCGCCGATTCTTTGCGGTCGACATCTGGCGCTCACATGAACCTACAAGGTCCCAATACAAGATTTCCTTTGTCCGGAAGCTCTAAGCGACAGGGATGTGTGAGTCATTCCACCCCTGAGGCTGAAATCGTCGCTGCCGATGTTGCAATGAGAGCTACGGGCATGCCTGCGCTCAGGTTGATGGAGCGTATTTTGGGTAAGGAGCCAAAGTTTGTGTTCTTCGATGACAAGAAGGCTATGATCAGTGTTGTTCGATCAGGTAAGAACCCTACTATGAGGCATCTGGAACGAAGCCATGGTGTTGCTGTCACATGGATGCATGACATGTTCGAGCGGGACTACATGTATCTGGCCTATGAGGTTACGGACCGTATGGCATACCAAAGCTTTCAGTGACTCCAGAAAATGGAAACATGTAAATGGGATCACTGGAGCCGGAAAGGTTGACCGACCCGGAAACCCTCAAGATGGTCACATCTTCTTTTGACCCCAAGAAGGAATCCGCGCAGGCAGCTACTGGTTCGATCGATGGCATCCCCACATTTCCGTACACGAAGGTGCCGATTATGCCTCCCGACCTCTGGTGGCAAGGACTGTCATCCAAGGAAGGCCTTCGTGAACACGAAGGGCATGATCCGGTCATCGTGGCAAAAGTTCCGAAGCGGTATCAGCCACCGCCCACGGTGCAATGTCCTATTGGCGCACGGTGGTTGCGTTCCACTTGGTTTCTGTGCGGAGGATCATGGGAGAAAGTTGAGGATCGTGTTGAACCCGCATTGCAGTGGGAGCGCATTGACAAGTACGTCGAGCGTGTGCAGTGTGGCAGTTTCACCCGATACAGCCTGCGGCCCCAGCGCCCAAGGTTATTCAGCCGAGACAACATTTTGGACAGGACTTTTCAACTGTTCATTCAGGAAGTCGATGGCCAGGACATCCTAGACACAACTATTAATTCCCTCCCTGCACGTATTTTATGGTGTTTCGAAACTATGATGCGTCGCATGCATGCGCATCACCGTGAACAAGGCAATCATCGTTTCTTTCTCCCATACAGAATTGCGGTTCGCAACCATTTGCGACCTGCTGATCCGAAGGCAAACATTACATCTCGCTTTGTGAATCACAACGCACTTGGCTTGCCTGGCTACGTCTATGTACATGGTTTGGCTACTGGCACAGAGGTCACCCTTGTTGCACTGGACCCCGACAAACCAACGGTTGTCATGGCGTGTTCGGAATCGCACAACTGGTTTACCGCGCTTGCGCGACGCTGGGACGTACAGGTTGTTACGATCACACTTCAGGATGACCTGCAATCCCAGTACGGGGAGAACCTCGCCAAGCACGCCAGTACCAAATCGAACGACATGTCATTTTTTGCTGGACCCTGCACGGGAGGATCATCATGGGCGAGATTGAACATAACACGAGGACCAACAACAAGCAAACTCACCCAAAATAAACAGCTTGAATTTTGGAAGTTGTTCACAGTGTTTTCCCAATTGAAGCGGCATGCCGAATCCATGAAAGCCGCAATACTCTTTGAACTTCCCAAAGGCTGCGAATATTGGAACGACGAAAGGTTGAAGAAGCAGATCAAGAACGGAGAATCGCACGAATTTGACGGGTGTAGGTACTGCTTGAAACAAAGGTACGCCAAGAAACCCCTGCCGATTCGGAAACCCTGGCGTGTCATTTCTTGGAACTTTGACCTGGGGGAATCCCTTTCTAAGAGGTGCAATGGCAGGACCTTGTGCTGGTAGGGAAACCAAGGATACCCAATTGTACACTTCACTAACTGTCAATGTTGTTCTGCGCCGTTTTGCTGCTCGAGCCAAATGTTCGCGACATCATGGAGTGAACCTGCCAGGAGGCGGATCAACCACGTAATCAAATGACAAGGCAGTTGGGGCTCGACTCCCGTGGGGTGACCAATACCGATCTGCGTCGTCTCACGACTTGATGCGACCGCGGAATACGAACCCTTTTGCTTTGTTTCACAGCTGTGTTTGGATGTTTGCCTCGATTCTATTTTCAAGGTCTTGAGCCAAATGCATTCGCATGTACATGTCGGCTGCACACAAAACACAATTCCCTCAAAGGTTTAGGACCTTAAACAAGGGGAAGTAACAGGGTGACCCTCAGAATCTGCCCTTAGGATGTTTTAGCCTGCGGCTCGGAGATTCTTAGCAGACAACATCTACTATCTAGGGGTCCCTCTATTATTAGGGGGACGAGAAGGAAACCCTCAAAAGAGGAGAGCATCGTCTGCGCAACCCCCTG
>CAUJNA010003606.1:269755-284755 GCA_963377175.1 Effrenium voratum
GGGGGCCTACAAGGTTGTTGCCGCACACATAGGGAGCAAGAGCTCCATGATTTGTTTTGTTTTTCTCCCGGGGCAGCTGGAGGAAAAGCAGCCAAAGTTTCAAAGGTCTGCAGCTCCCCGGTTTTGGGCCCCCTTGCCAGCCAGATCCGCCGCGATGCGGTAGAAGGAGATGTGGACCTGCCAGAACAAAACCCACGGGAAAACCGTTTCAGGGTTCACAAAAAGGGTGCAAGACTACCGTCTTAAACAAATCCACCTGTCCACTTCCGTAGTTGGAAAGAGAGTATCTGTTCCTCGCCCATGTTTATACAACTCCCATATTGCCAACCACATTGATATTATTCCCATATTGTTGCTCATGGATCTCTCTGCCTGTCAAACTCGCCTGGTTTTGTCCATCCAGCGCGCCCTTGCAACTCTTCGCTCCCCGCAAAAGAACCCCTGCTTCACTGTGCAACCTCCTCAGAGGGATGCCGCATCCTTCACCTAAACTTCCACGGCTTGAACCGAGCGCGCTTCGAGCGAAGCGGCCTGGTCCCCACTTCGTGCTGACACAAAGTAGCTGTAGAGGTCGTTCTCTTCCGCAAACTGCGAAGCGGCTCGAGCAAGCTGAACTAGGGCAGATTCATATTCACCAAACATTCGAAGAGGAAGCCTAGAATTTCAGAGGCACTTCGGCACGAAGAAAGGGGCGCAAAAGGGAACTTGCCTGATTTGTCAACCAGGGGTCATACCGCTGCCGGGGTTGCTCAAAGCAGTTGAGTGGCAACTGGCGATTGAAAGCATTGCGAAACGAATTCCACTTTGGTGCGATGCCACGCATGTTCAGGTACTCATTGCAAGCAGTGCTATGTTCAGAACTCTTCGTGTGATACTCCCCAAATTCAATGGGAAACAACACAACGATTTGATGACTATCCCTATCAGCCTTATCGACCATGGCAAGTGTGGCTATGAGTTATACCCACAAACCCCTCAAACAGTTCATGCCTGCCATGTGTGTTTTCCTCCCCATTCAAATGTCACACCCCTCAAATATCCGCAATGCTGGCCTTGCCTGATTGTGTTTCTCTGCTTTCACCGATCTGATGTGCGCAAGGTCATGCTTGTTGGCCATCAGAGCCGTGTACCTCACGCAAAAAAACGAGAAAAAAGGGGGGAAAAACCCCCAGCGAAGCCGTCTCTCCACCCGGACCTGAAACCCCCCCACTGCCAAACCTGGACACCAAAAGGGTTACAACCGCCGGGCTTGGAGGCCACGGAGCGCAGCAAGCAAGATTTCCGCGTCTCACACGGGCGGCCGCGGAGGGACGGTCTGAATCACATGCTGCGAACGGAGCTATGAGTCCAGGTTTGGGATCGTCCCATTAACATCATGTCAATTAATCCTAAAAAAACACGAAGAAGGCGGAGTCCCTGGATAATCCAAGGCCCCTTGCTTCTTCCATCGCGGAGCTTCCGCTGTCCCTTTCTCAACTCACTGCGGAAAAAGAGTCGGCGCACGGCATGGGGCTCTTGTTGAAGGTGCGCTTCACAAGAAACAACCAATCCTGCAGGGGATGGCTTCAACCCATCCTTGGCCAATCTCATGATGTGGGGCTGTCGAAAGCAGTGGCCTTGTGATGAGTTTGTTCGTTATTCAAAGATTTAAAAGGGGGGTCGGACTTGAAGGGGAGCGGAGCATTTTCTCACGTCCTCACTCCTACAGTCCTTCGGGTCGCTCTCAAGGTGCAGCCATTTTCAGGGGTCTTGAGGGCAGCATCTCACAAAAATCTCAAAGCTCGGCAAGTCGCCTCCGGCAACAAAAAGGCGCAACAAGCGCCGTTTTGGCCGTGTTGGCGGGTCCTCCAAGTGCTGGAAACTTTGGTAGTTGGTGATGTCGTAGCACAGCACCACCTCGGTCCAAGGCTCAACGAAAGGCGCCCAGAGCAAGGGACGGTTGGCTCTTTGACCCAGGCGCCCATGTAGAAACCCAGGCTCTCTCCGGGTGTGCTTTTTTCTTTTTTGGGGGAAAAGTATGTAACGAGATCTCAGCTCAGCCTGCTGGGTCTCAGAAAGTGAGGCTTCAAGGGAATCTTCTTCCGGTGCATTCCGAAAACCCCGGTTGATAGCCGTGGCTCAAGAACATGTACCAAAATGGCCCCTGCGCAAATGGAACCAACGACTAAAGCCTACGCAAACCTGGCACGTTAATTTTGAGCCACACGCCCCTATGGAACCAGCCAAGGCTTTGTCTTTCAGCGCAGGGCTGCGCTGGAGCCGTAGATGTAGTTGCTCAGCATCTTTCCGCCGATCGACTGGCCTCCAATGTCCCAGATCTGCAAGCATACCTGAGCCGAGTTCGAATTCCCCGGAGGAAACGGAGCGGAACCCGAACCAAAAGGAGGAGCCAACTCCCCCCCCCCCGGTTTCCCCGGAGAAACACGGGGCGTGCACCTTCCTCGGTGCTTCCCACCGGAACTCGGGGCAGCAGCTCCCAGCTTCCATTTGTCGACTTCTCCCGCAAAAAGGGTGGTTTCGAGCCCGGTGGTTTGGTTGTCCAATTTTCCCTGAAAAGGCAGGGGCTTCAATCGCCAAGCCACCAATCCAAACCACAAATTGAGGGTTACCTGATACTCTGCAAAATAATACTGTTCAATATACCAAATACGCGATTGCAACGAGGATTGCCTGGCTCACCGCTGCACCTCTGTCCACCTGTGGAACAAAAAGTGCCAGTCCTTTTCCAATTTTGGGACATACCCAAATGGCCAAGTTTGTGTTTCTCGAAGAAGTAGTCCCTCCTAAAATGCTGGACTCCCTTTGGGTTTTCCTTTAGATAGCAACCAACAGTGGGTCGACCATTCTGAGAAACACTCAAATAGATTCGCTGCTGTGATACGGGAGTTTTCAGTTGCTTTCGAGGGATGAGGTGAGGAAATGAACCCTCCCTCTGCATAAACGAACCCCAAAGGCAAAGGTGAAGTCAATGGTCAAAGTAAACTTGCTCCAAATGGCTGGGAAAAAACATCGGCTCAAAGCCACCTCAAAGTCAATCTTGACAAGGCCCAAAGATCTCTTCCCTGAGTCAACTTGGCTGGCTTGAACTCAGCAACCCAACATGGAGCCTCATGTCTTGCGGGACAAAGCTTGGTCTCCTTCCCTTCCAAACCAACCACCCCAACCAACCGAACCCCCCAACCCAACCCAACCCAAGCCAGCCAACTCAGAGTCCTTGCTGAAACACGAGCCACTCCAAAGGCCCCTTGCCGCCCACTGTCCGACAATACACTTTATAGACATTCGCTCTGTTTGACTCTTTGACGGTGCGATCCGACTTCTTCTTCGAATATGGTTTGGCTTATGCGAACTGGCCATCAACCGGTTGGCACCCGCAATCGGAATGCAACGGACAGCTAGGGTTCCTGGACACCAATTCCCCTCCCATCGAGAATTTCCAGAAACATGGCTGGGGGTCAAAAACAGGGTAACCCCAAAATGGAACCCTGGCAAATGGAAAGAAGGACTAAAACCTGCGGTCCGATTCCTGGTGGTTTTAAATTGACCCACACCCACAGGACACAAATGTTCATTCCGATGGAAGCGATTCCCCGCCATGGCACCAAGCCTTGACAAAAGGCAGGGATCCAAACACCACCACTACCAGCTGGCTGCAAAAGCAGTACCTGAAAGGATATGGTTTCAAGATCGTCGCACGGAATGGGGCTTGCTCGATCCCCTCGCTGAAACAGCAGCCGTGCCGCATGGATGTCACCGGGAAGGACAACTCGCTTCACGAAGAAGTCAAGACCTGGGCAAGATTTTCCACTCGCTCCGAACAGCACTTTGGGCCCAAAGATGACTTCATCTTACGACTGTTTGGCTTCATCAAGGGAACCCAGGGTCTAGAGAAAGGCGGGGGTCCTCTTTGATGAGTTTCAAGCCACGACATGAAAGCAAGCCTCTGGAGGGGTCCTGAGAAAGCCACCAACAGAATCAGTGAAATATGGTGCTATACAAAGAAAAGCCTGAGGCACGGACGAGTTGGGAACTCATGTGGGAAGCTACCCATCGGGGAGAAGAAAACGGCGGCCAACCGCCCATTGCCCCAACGGGATTCCTCAACAGAAAGAAGATGTCAACAGTTCAGGGCAGGGGCCATTCAAGGCACCCGAATTCCGTCCTTGGATCCCGGCCCGGAAACAACCAGCACATACATCCTCTCGTGCATCATGAAACCCAAGAATGGGTCCCTAAAGTTCCTGCAAATCTGCAGCGGAGTGCCATGGTTCGCCTTGTTTCTGACGCTATTGAGGACCCGCCGGCAAGCATCCGAGTCGTTGCTTCATTCACTTGAGACCAAAGAAGTCCAGGACTCATTTGCCCCAATCTAAGGGTTTTTGTATTAAGAATTTGGGAATACACCCACTGGGTATTGACCCCATTTAGGCACATTTCCAGAGAGAAACGTGTTATGTTGAACCATTCTGGGTCATGTCCCCAGGGTGTAATCCCAGGGTGTAATACAAAAATCCCCAGACCCAAGGACACCGTCCAGTTAAAAGGCTAAGCCTTTGGCGCCACGACACGAAGGAGAACAGGTCACAAGGTCGACTTGGGCTTGAGTCAAGCCAGACGCAGCCCCAAAATAGTGGCTTTCCTTTGGGCGTCCTTTTCACCAAACCTAAAATGAGTGCCTCACAATCCACACCCGTGGGGATCTTCCCCAGCAGAGGCGAAGATGAGCTTTCGATGATTGTTGGAAGGGTTTTTGTTTGGGTCTTGCGTTCAGATCTGGGGCTCCCTGTGGCCCGCTGCGAACGAACGCGGCAAGCAAATTCGGGATTGCCTCCAAGTGAAGGAGCCAACATGGGTCGAGTTTTTTGGGTGTCCTTTCAAACCCAACCCCCGAAAACTGCACAATCAAAAAAGACAAACCCGATCGTTCATCTTGCAATTGCACAATCTGAAATACGATGCCTGCACAAGGCGGACGCTTTTGTGGGTGAGCTCGATTCAAGTGAGCTTATTACTAAACAAAGAAATTGGTTTAAACACCGTTCCATCCCTAGGATTGCCCACCAGTGAGCCGAACCTAGGATTGAGGCATATGCCCTTTTTTAGGGGACCTACAAAATGCCTGGTGTTCCTTCTAGTTTCCCTTCAGCCACCAAAAAGAGGCTTATCAAGAAAAAGATAGACCCATATTCACTCATTCCAGGATCCTCTCAGCTCAAACAACCGGGACGGGCGCATTTCCCTTTTCTGGGGACCCCAGATGCGGGACCCCCCTTTTCGGAGTCGCTAACCACGCATTTTGCGGAGGGTGTGTAATTCAGAAACACGAGCTGGACCCCCTCTTTGGCACAAAACAGGACCCCAACATCTCTCCCAAAGGGCACGCAGCACCCGTCTACCTCAGTCCGGTGAAATTGGGATACCCGGCTAACATGGAAGCCAGCTGCTCATCCTCTCTCCCTTTGGGGTCACCAAACTTGCCGCCAGGCGGCCGATGGTCTGCTTGTACTGCTTGGCGAAATGATCCTGAGGGAGTCTAGCCACGGCATAACTCTCAATGGGTAACACATGGGCTCCACAATCGGATGCTACATGAGGCGCGAGGAGTGGAAATGCCCAGAAGCCCTCAAGAAGGTCCCCTGGTGGGATCTGTTCTTGCATCGGGTCAGTCCCGATCTGAGTTTCCGTTGCCTTTGGCGGCCGCCCTCCAGAGCCCAGACTCGCCCATTTTTAGCGCAACTTGTCTGCGACTCACGTTGCTCGCACGAGTGTTTGTCTTCGGGCAGAACGCCACGTATTTACAGCTAGAAGCGACCCAATTTCAGTGCCCAGCAATCCCAGTCGATTTTCTCCTGATTCTGCTTGCTCTTGGCTTTGACACCTCTCAGGCTTGGCGCGATGTTTGTCGCGCGAATTTGCCGTGCTCTCGGGGAAGTTTTGTAGGTGACTTTCACATGCCAAGCCGACCTCGTGACTGAGGTCGCCTCTCAAGCATCTCCGGCGGAGGTAACTGATCTGCCCCTACGCATGAACGAGAGTTCTCAACACATCAATGTGCTCGCCCTGGGTCATGTCAAGGCCATGCAAAGCATGCCTTCAGACTTCAGCTGAAGGCTGCGTTGTATTTGTTTGGACATCCAAGAACCCTCCAACATACCTCAGCAATCCCTCAGCATGCAGGAAGACATGGGAGGGTTGATGAAGGCAAGTTCCAAGGCGGAACAGCCTGCATGAGCTCTGCGATCTGCTAATCCGCCTACCGATGCTGATGGCGCTGCCCTCCATTCTGCTGGTGGGTTGCATCTTGCATCTACTGTCATACTGAGCGCATTCTAGAGCGTGTAAAACGGAGGATTCCATTCCGAATTCCTTGAGAACATACACATATCTTGCGCGCCGGCACGGGAGTGAGGGCCTCAACGACAAGAGTAAATAAAGGATTTGCATCGTAGATTTTTCACTTGTCAATCCCCACCACCCTAAGCGTTTCTCTGCTCGCTGCTTGGGGCTTTGAGCACTATTCCCACACACGGCACAAAAGTGGGGGTCGAACACAAGGGCGGGTCCTCGCAGAACCGCGTCGCCAAGGAAGTTTTGCCGACGGCGCCATCGCCAAGGAGGATCACCTGATCAACTGGTTTACATAAAGATCCCCCTTTCGGATGCTTGAAGGGAAACCTCAGCGGTTGTTCCCCTTGTGTAGGACAGACCGAAAGAGACGGGCCCAGCGGGTGGATTCACGAGGAATCTGGGCCTCAAAATCTCTGGGCAGCCAAAAGAATGCGAGCCACCAGCGAGTTGGCCCCTTCCCATACAACTGAGAACCTTTGCTAACCATGTCGGGATGGAATATGAGGCGCCCGGATGTGAGATGGGTGTCCCCTGAAATAGTGAAGCAGTACAAGTGGCAACATTGCTCTTGAATGAACTTGAGGGTTCTTTCAACACCATCTACAGGGGTGACTATTTCTACGGTAAACAAGTCTTGTGTCATCATCATCATCATCATCATCATCATCATCATCGTCGTCATCATCGTCATCATCGCCACCGTCATCATCGTTATCATCATTCATCCTCAGTTGCCAAATATGCGGAACATGCACACACACACGGTCAACACCCCTTCAAACGACTTGCTTCACTGGCCCTTTCTGTGAGACATCTCCACATCGGAGCCTAACATTGAGGAATGCAGTCTCCTGAAACAGAGAACTTGCCTTAAATTGCAAGTATTCCGGCTCGTCGTCGTCGTCATCCTCGCCCAGCCTTAGGATCGTGCCATCTCGACAAAGTCACCTATACAAACAGAACAGTGGATCACTTTGAGCTGTTTCCAGTAAGCAATGTCCGGCAATTAAGGCAGTCAGCAATGGCGTTCCTTCATCACAAATGTGCGAAGGTTTTTTTGTGTTTTTTTTGTTTTTTTTTTTTTTTTGTTTTTCGAATATTCAGTTGCATTCGGGATTGAATCAGAACTTACAAAGCATGGCATGCTGATGGCTAGCAGCAATCCTACAGGATGTCATCTAGGTCATCCTGTAGAGAGGTTAGAATAAGGGTACCCTTTCTTTCTGCAATCCATTCTAGTTGGGGCACCCTCCCTCCAAAAAAGGGTAAAAGGTCAGCCTTACAAGGATTGTTGACACCGAAATCCTACCACGAGACGCTGGCAGCTTCTCGATAACCTCAGGGCGAGGCTGTGTCCGTAGCTCGGCCATCCTGAGAGCACCCAAAGCGAACCAAAGCCTCGAGGCATGTTGGCAGTTGGGCCTTTGGCGCTGGTTTCATCTGGGGGCTTCTCAAAATGGCAGACCCCTTTTTGGAAAGGGGTTGTAAAGGGAAGTCAAATGGGCCAATTTTGAGAAACGCCAATCCTACAAAACCAGATGGCCCATGTCACACCCTTCCTTTGGCCATCCATTCGATTGTCCCACTGGACGTTGAGTTTCATGGTGGCCATGAATCCTTGCGCAGCCATCCCACTCAACACAGACACACACACACACACACTTACACTCACACACTTGGTTCTTAAAAAGATGCCGAGTCCCTTGTGGCGTCCCTTTACAAACTATCCAAAGGGAGATTGAAGTTCGCTTGAAACATCCACACGGAATTTGTTTTGGAATCGAGGACCGTATTGGTGGACAGCATTCACGCACATGACGACTCATGTCAATCAACTATTAGTTGAGAGGCTTCCTTCTGACATCTCATCTTGGCCAAAATCTGGGGTAAAAATGACATCTGCTGCTCCATACTTGACACAGAGCTTTTCTAAAGCCCCGTAACTTTGGTGCATAACATCCCGCTGGTGGACATCAGAATTCGGTTGGGATTTCTGTCCACCAAGGAGAGGGGTTCCGCATGAAAACTCAGAGCCGCTTTGGAGGAGACGCCCTGCCTACGCCTACGCCCGGCGCATCGAAAGCCCAAACCTCGGCGACTCAAACATCGGAGGCACAGAGGCTCCGGGGCGTCGTCGTTTTTGGGGACCCTTGTTTGTGGCGTAAAGGGCCTGATCCCCCCCGTTTTGGGGGAAAAAAATCAGCTGCGCCCACAGAGGCCCCGTGCGAACTTGAGTGAGTGAGTGAGTTTAAAGGGAAACACCAAGAAAACCTCCACAGTATTGTGCCTCCTTTGGGCGGGGCCCTCAATGGACAGAAAGCAAAAGCCACAAGCTTTTGGGGAACTCTAGATCGGCTATAATGCCCATAACTACTGTTTTTGGCCATGCTTTGGAGGGTTGTAAAGGGAAGTGAAAAAAGGACACCTTATTTTGGCTTTCCCTAAAATTGCGCAGAGCGCAGATCTATGATTGGATGCCACGTGTTCCGGTTTGCACATGGCCTAGAAGGGCTGGGGTGCAATGATGTAAGGGTGAGTATAACAATTGCAGGCCCTTTTGGATGCTCAAAGCGAAACCAGAAAGAAATCAACCAAATGAGTCCCCCTCCTTTAGGAAACAACACACGCATGGTTGTTCCTGGTCCACAGCGACAAAATACGGATCAGGTAGGGAGGTGGTGCACGGAAGAGCCCGAGTACTTGAGATTATATGGGTCTGCACTTTAGATCTCCATGATGATTCCGCCCGAAACGGGCCAGTCCCTCAAAAAACACCCATCTGCATACTCAACTTTTCTGGGTGGATTTAGCAAAGCCATCAGCACACATACCGTTCTTTTCAGGGTTCTCGTGCTTCCAAAGTATTCGGGTGTTCACAACCCTTTGACTCGATATGCTTGCATATGACATGGCGTGTCTGTGTGCACCTCTCCTTACCATTCCTGGAATAGCCTTGCAAAAACCAGCCACAAGGGGATGAGGCCCCCAGCCTCTCCGCGCTTGCTCAACAGCCCGGAGTATCTTTCCTGGTTTCGTGCGCCTGCCTGTCCGTTAACGGAACAGGTCCGGCGAAGTGTCTTCGGAACTCTGAGCTGGTCCGACCTCCATGCTCAGACCAATGGCTGTGGGTCAAAAATAGGAACCACAAATGGAACCCTGTTAAATGGAAAGAAGGACTAAAACCTGCGGTTGTCTGGTGGTAAAAAACTTGACACATACCCAAATGAGACTTCGTTGGGGTATTCGTTCCGGTCCTCCCATGTTCTCCACCCAAGCCAAGGCCCCCACGGAGTCACAGCGCGAAAAAAAGCACCGAGCGCTGTGAACCAGGCCGGCGGGGAAATTGCGGAGGAGGATTTCGCTGAATCGAGTTGACCCAAAGTTTTTCGGACCAAATGCACTTAAACCCAGAAATTATCCTGGGGGAATGAACCACTCCCGAGTTCAAGTCTACCCTGGGGTCAAGGTGGAACCCTTACTTGACCCCTCCGACTCTGGGGTCTTAGCCTCGAGCCTCAGATTGCTCGATGCCACCCCGACTGACCAGGCGGAGTTTCAGAGTCGGCCTTGAACATGTCAGACTCATCCGGGTTGGGCCGTCGCACAAAGAATCACCCGCAGAATTTGCCGGGAGTCCCGAATCGGCAAGGGGATTGGTATGATGCCCCCTGGCCGTCGCAAAATTGTCTGCACTGCATGGACTATGCAAAGCATCGCCTTCCAGAGCGCATGCATAGCGGGCCGATTTTTTTTTGCTAGGCATAGGACATGAGCGACCCGCCCGGTGACGGCTTCCATTCTTTGCCTCCAGTAACTGGGGCTCTCTGCAATGCGAGAGGAGCTGCGCCTTCCGTTCCCAACACTTGCGCTCTCAGCCTCTCGCCGTCGGATCAAGAAATCGGATCGATGCCCTGGAAGGCCCGATCTAGGCTGACTTGATGAGGATATGGGGAACAATCGCCGGGGGGCATGTAAGGTCTTAATGAACCATCTTCTCCAGGTTGGGAACCAGTAACTGCCTTGGGATTTGCAGGTAATCATTTTGGAAGCAGTGAGTCCAAGGTGTCTGCCACACCACTCACTCCCACGTGCAACTGGTCCTCGACTTGTCCGGCGTTTTGCAGCTCTTAGCTCACCGCTGAGAAGCAGTGTTCTGGTTCAAGTAACGCTTCAGTGTTGGTTTGGATGGGTGGTGTGGGGATTTGAATCCCCCCCCCACCCATGGTTCTTGTAGAGGGTAAATGGGAACCCATCCTACCGCCGGAAGCTCACTGGTGGCGCCTGAATTCATCAGAATGCTCCACACCCTATTATTGGCTCCATGTCATTCCCTTCACAGTGAGACATGAAGATTGATCAAAACTTCCATTTTTCCCGTTTAGCGAAAGTCATCTTTCTTGGTGGTTTCCCTGATGGTCATCCCATGTCTTCTGATCAACCCCCACATAAAGATTGACCATCATTCCTACAAGGTATCCCGGGAATACATTTGCAGGTCTGTCGGTCGGTTGTGCCCACTGCCGGGGCAGTACTTCACCCAGAAACTCACTTGAGGGGTGTTCCAAACATGGGATCCCTGTTTGGTCGCTGTTGCAAAGGGATGGCAATAGGAAACCCTGCCTCCTCTGCAGCGTCGGCTGCCGTTCTGGACCGCACTGCAGCCCAACTGACACTGCTCTTTTAGCCGGGCAAGTGCTGAAGGACCGATACGCCCCCAAGGGCGCGTCGGTAAGGCGCTTCCGCCCGCGATGACACCGCGGAAACAGGTTTTTTTCTCCGCCACTTTGGCAGCTTTTGCAACCCTTTGGCCCGGTGACTTCGAGCGGTCGCAACTTGCCACGTGCTTGTGCCTTGTTCACATTGGCCAAATGGTCTGTGGACCGAGCGGACTTCAGGGCTCACGGAAAATCTGTGCCATCATCCTGAAAGCTGGGTCAAGCAACACGAGGCATGCTCCAAATGCACTCAAAGAAAAGAAGGACAAGGACCCTCTTGTGAATTTGCAGGGTAAAGGCAGCAAGTCTTGACACAAACGCGTGGGTCACGTGTGTCATTTGCTTAAAACAAGCTGAGCTGCTAAACTTGTTCTCAAAACTGGGGGGCTCCATGTTCGACAGGTCGGCCTCGGGCAACTGAGCTTTTGGAAGATGGCCAATTAATGCCCAGCTCCAGCAAACGGAAAGTCCAAGAGTTTTAACCAGCACTTCAAACCGTGCACAACCAAAACTCGGGACTATGGACATCATGGACATCATGGAAATCAAGGGAAGCCAACGGGCGGGGGGAGGGGGGGAGGGGAACGCCATGTTACGGGATCCCTATTTGCAAACACTCAATTGGAGTGAGGGTAAACTCAAGGTGGTTTGCAACCGGCCAAAGTGCACAAGTGTTTGGTTAATTGCTATAAGAGGGCCTCAAGGGCATGCAGCTAGAACTCGGGATCAGCCAAAGCGGAACCCGCGATTTTTGTCCGGACGTTGGTGTCGTGCGGACTTCCAGGAAACTGGAACCGCGCCGATGATAAGCCGAGAGAAACCGAACGGAACGCTCGCGAAGCCGCGCGGAGAGCTGGGGCCCGCACCCAGAAACTTCACGGCGTAGGAAAGCAAAAAGGCGAACTGGGCGCGAGCGAAATGCGAAACATCCGCAACCGAAAGCCACCCATTGGAGCGAAGAGCGAAGAGCCGCCGAAAAACTTCCGGATGGGATCAGATCGATCGTCAAAGATCGGCCGTGTGAGTGCGAGATCCGAGGAAGTAACTCCAAGACTTATGTAACTCTCGCTTCAGCTTCGGGTTGACTTCCTGACTGAAGATGCAACCTTCAGAGCCACGAGGTATGGGTCCGGCATTTCTTTTGAAGGGTCTTCCAATTGTTGTTTACATTTGTTTCGCCAACATATTACAGTCTGTTATGAAGTTGTTGACGATCTGACCGTAAATGCGTGTTTTGAACAAAACTTGTCAACATGTGTCAACATGTGTCCCCTTTTTCATTGCCGCAAGGCATGGCTAGTGCTGAAGTGGCCCAATCTAGATCGAATGCTGAAAATAATATTGCCCTTTGGAGAAAAACAACAGCCTGGTTTACGCCGTTCGGGTGAGGTGATCAAACACTGCCCTGGCAAGCACGCATCTCCGCGCCGATGCGAGTCTTTGGAGGACTCAGAAAACTGCCTTTGACTGTCTTTTGCTGGTTGCGACTCGACGGGAAGGAGGAACGAGGGGCGCCTGGAAGAAAAAACTGATACCAAACCAGATTGACATTCAAATGGCGGGGTACTCCTCAAAAAGGCGGCTTCCATTTCTTTTCTTTGAAACAGCCACTTGCGGGTTGCTTTGGGGCTGGGTCCATGTTGAGAACTCATAAATTGGCTTCAGGGTCCATGTTGAGAAATGTTCACACCTGATTAATCAGGGGTCGTACAATAACTGAAAAAGCTTTCTTCCCTATTCTGGTTTGCTATCATTGTTGATGGGAGAAAAACTCATAAAAAATGGCTTCAGGGTCCATGTGGCCATGGGTCAAAAGCCCGTACCCCCAGTGAACATCCCAATCCCCACTAAAATAGACTAGAATGGGTGGTGAATTCACCTACCAACCAAAATGGGTTTTGACCACCACAGCCATCTTGAGAACTCAAAAACATTGGGGTGCAATCCACTGGGCTCCTCCGGCCAAAGCGACGAGCACAATGGTGGTGGTGTTGTACCCGCCGCCTCGCGCGATTCGAGTCGACTCGCGCAAATCGCGCATCCCGAAATTGGGGACCCCGGTGAACCTAGGGAATCTCTTAGACTTTGGGACCAATTTCACCCAAAACCCCCCCCCAAAAAAAAGGCGTGGTGATATCAGTAAAGACGGCGTTGTTAGTATGACACAAATTCGAAATGCAACATTTCATGAGCTCGTGCCGATGCAGACGGTGCGTGCAGGTTTAGGGGATTCCCGTTTAAGGGTTGGTGTCAGGTTGGGTTGCAGTTCAACCGGCAAAAGCGTTCCCTAGTTTTCACACCATCCATATGTGTGTTCGGATCTCTAACAACGAGGCTTCCATTGGTCGGCCATGGGCCTCGTCAAAGAACCGAAGGCCCCGGAGCCGAAGGCTTCGGAAAATCGGTGGCCGGTAGACAAGGGCATGAGGATGAATCGTTGCTGTCCGGGCTCGAAAATGAGATGGCCTGAGAAAACTGCTTGCTTAATTCGCCTGGCGATTTCGGCCAGAGGGATCAGAGATCAAACTTCCCGCCCTGAAGCAGGGCGGGAGCTGGAAGCTGAGCTGACGAACGCCTTGGCTGTGGGACTGGGAGTTGAGAGCGCTTGGGCGCTGAATCTGTGGCCAGGGGAAGGGTCCCAAACTTGGAGCAGCGCAGCCCTTTCTTGCGATGCTCAGCCACATTCCCTCCGCCCAACCAGCCCGTCATACCCGGTGTAGCTCATTAGTCTGTCGCAGCTCTTTGCGCCTTAAACGCCGCCCATCTCGGCCAAGCGAGAAAAAAAAAACAGCGTGAGCCAGACAGCTTCACAGTCAAAGCTGCGCAGCTCGGCTTCTTGACCGCTTCACCCACGAGGGAAGGACGGCGGCATCGCGGCTTTCGCAGGGTTTGATCGAGTGGCCAAACAAAGCCAACCAAGACACAAATACATCGGGGAAAAAAAAAAAACAAAACAGAAGCGACATCAAGAAGCAAAGACACAACGAAAGAAACAAGAAAGAAAGAAAGAAAGAAAGAAAGAAAGAAAGAAAGAAAGACAGACAGAAAGAAAGAAAGAAAGCAAGCAAGCAAGCAAGAAAGAAGGAAACAAAAAGCGCAACCAGCAAATAAATTAAGAAAAGAAGAAGGAAAGTGTCAAGAAAGCAAACGAGCAACCCTCCCGACACCAACCACATGTCCGTTCGGTTCATGAATCCGTAGAGGAACCTTCACACATTCAACTCCATCCGGCGTGTTCTAACACAGCGAGTGTGAAAAAATAGCAGTTCCCCTGTGGCTTGCATCTGCAACAACAGCTGAGGTGAAGGTGCAATTTCATCCTTGGCGTTCTAACAAAAAAAATCCCCCTCTCCCACCCCCAGCCCCACCCCCACCCCCCCCCCCCAAGAACAAAAAACCCGATAGTTCTCAGGCGGAGGTTGCCCTCGTAACAGCCTCCCTGCGCCCCGTTCTCCCGGCCTTCGCTTGAAGACAAACTCTTTGAGCCCTTGAGGTCCTCGATTTCTGCCTGCAACCGAAAAGTTCCAAAGCGGCTGGTAGCAAGCAAGCCAGCCAGCCAGCCAGCCAGCCAGCCAGCCAGCAAGCAAGCAAGCAAGCAAGCAAGCAAGCAAGCAAATAATCAAAGAAACAAAGAGGCAAACAAAGAAGGCACAAATAACCAACGGAACCGAGGAATAAAGAAACAAAGAAACAAACAAAGAAGGACATAAGCAAGCAAACAAGCAGGCGAGGCAAGGCAACGCGAGGCAAGGCAACACAAGCAAAGCAATGCAAACCAACCAAGCAAGCAAGCAAGCAGGCAGGCAAGCAAGCAAGCAAGCAAGCAAGCAAGCAAGCAAGCAAGCAAACACACACACACATACACACACACACACAATCCAGGCAGAGTCAGGAAGGACAAAAGGGGGCAATCACGAGCCCGCAAGGATGATAGATT
>CAUJNA010003606.1:297255-337255 GCA_963377175.1 Effrenium voratum
GTTCAACGGGTTCCAACAGATGGCTTCCTCAAGCAATCCGAACCTGTTCATAATTACCCTTCTAGAGGGCTCCCCACTCATTTGGATACAGAACCCAGGCACCTTCCGCATCCATCGCAAAGGGTACCCTTTTTCTGCAGTCTATTCAAGTAGGGGAACCCTCCCAACCGGAGAAAGGGGTGAGAAAGGGCACCCAGCTGGACCTAGATACTGACTCAAAGAGCAAGGCGGAACTCTGTGAAGCTCCCCGACCTGTTGGGCGACATATTCGTGGGAGTCTTGCCTGGCGCAGCTCGAGCGCCCCCGAAGCCCAATGCACCGAAAGCCAAAAACTCATAACTCTCGAGCCTGACAGAGACACGCGCGCCGGGATTCCGTGGCTAATCCCCATGTTCCGTGGCTAATCCCCACGCTAATCCCCATTCCGTGGCTACTCCCCAGCCCGCTTCCCAAAAAAGCCAACTCTTGGAAATGGAGACAGATCCGCGCAGTCAAAAGTCACGTTTCCTAGCAAAGAAACCAGGGCCCGAAGCTTGGATGGTGCTGGCCATCTTGCCGAAACCGATGCACCACATGGCTCGAAACCGCACCAAAGACGGGTCACCGCTTCGTTCACGCCAAGAAGAAACGTCTGCCGGCGGCGCAGAAATGCAGGGTCGTCGACGGATCCAACTCTAGCAGGTTCATCGGCATCTTGCCTGGCCGTTGGCTCCCAAACTCCGAGCCCCAAAAAAAACGCGCTCGCTTATTTGCTAGGAAATAAACATCGACCATCTAAAAGGGGACCCCTGTGTGAGAAAAAAGAAGCGTAATTCTGACATGAGAGGCGGGTTTGTCTTCACACACGTGACAGGAAGAAATCAACTGGCAGAAAGAGAAAACTTCAAAGCAACATCTCCTCACAACTCTCCTTCTAAGCAAGGATGATCCAATCTGAAAACGCCGAAAGGCCAATGAAGATCTTTAAGCAAGAGAACGCTGGCAACAAAAACCTCTACGCTCGCGTGCCCGTGTCTTTGCCGTTTAACGGTCAATCCCTCACTTTCTTGCAACGCACTCGCATGACAGAGTAAGTCAGCTATGTAAAGAATGCGCTTGTCCCTTCAACTTAGCACATTCTCCACAGTACACCCACCGCAGGGTCCCACCTGTCGTCTTTCTGAATGGCGCATGACAATTGTAAGCCAGACACACTCGCAAACTAACAAAAACAAAAGAAGTGATGGGGCCTTCTGGTTCGGTGAAACCTCGGCGCAGGGTTCCAATTGTCGGTTTCCCAAAAAACGACTTGAACTCATGCGTGGTCTGTGCATTCGACAAAAGAGACTTGGGGTTGAGTCCTTGGATAACCTCGTTTTCATGGTTCCTTGATTGTCTGCCGCGAACATGGATTTCCGCTGTTTGCCTCGGATAAACGAGACAGGTCCGTGCGCTGGCCAACACCCTTCTTGCAAGCCCCAGGCAAAGATTTCCCGAACTCAAGGCAAACGTTCTTTGAAATTGACACCTCCATACTCGATCCCACGCGATTGAGTATAAACGCGGATTGGAAAACCCGAAAACCAAAACAAACAAACAAACTGAACAAACTGAACAGAAGTACCCAGCCCAAACCTCCCCAAACCTCCCACAAACGCCTGTCACGGCACTGCGGCCTCCCCAGACGAAAATGGACCTCGCTGAAGCATACAGGAGTGGGAGGAATCAACAGGTTTTACCAGGCTGAGATCTCCCGAGTAAGCACCGCCCCTCCAACAGAGAGATACTTGAAACTGGTCTTGGTCTGCTGCTTGCATTGGTTGACTTCTTGTCGATGTCGTTCCATCCGCCAAACCCAGTTCCCAAATTACGAAGCACAAAAAAGAAAAGGCAGATTGGCACCTGCCCAGGTCAAATCCTCCCAGAAAGAAATCGCTGTCCGTGTTCAGCTCGGGGTGAGCAGGAGCGGCAGCAACGAAGGCACACCCCAAGTTTCGGCTCAGCAATTGGTGGCAAGTATACCAAGACCTGCCACGTCCCGGTCACTGAGATCGCACGCAACGCATGATGCCTGGCAGCGCAGCAACGTTCGCACTTGCTTAAACCCACCCCATCCCCTCCTGCTGGGTCGCGCGCTGACCACCCTGAACAACGCAATGTCTGATATCAGCCGAGTGTTTGAGCCGGCACGTTCCACGGTCACGTGGCTCTCTCTTTTCCCTTTCAGCTCAACTGACCCCTCAGGCACGCGCGCAGAAATCCTGGAGGCCTTCCCAAGCGAACATTCCCCTCAAGTGATGAAGCCCTAGCGATGAACATCAACCAGGAGCCGAGACTTGGCTCCGGGACTAGGCACATGTCATGTTTTCCGTGGCGGGCGTTTCACTTGCGGCCCCCTTGGGGGGCCAGGCTTTGGCAAGCGAGGCTTGGCGAACAGGGGCATCTCGCGAGACACCCGAATTGTGGAGATGGGATCTTCACTCAAATACAGTGGACGAAATCCGTTCGCACCACCTCAGAAACCATGGTTGCAACCATCGAATGTTCGCATGTACAAGGGAATCGAATCGTTCCAGCGATTCTTTGGTGCAGAATGTCATCCACACTATCTCAAAAGGAGAAGCTCCTCCTTGTTGCCTTCGCGGTCTGAGAGCCCATCGGATCACCCGCACCGAGTTCTCCCTCACCGAAGGCCCTCCATCCGGCGGTTCAGCTCCCGGTAAAGCCTAGCAACCCGATCTGACAGTGATCTGGATCTTGGCACCCCAAAAGTCAAAGGCTGATTGAAGAAGTTCAGATATGAACCCAGGATCATGTTTCACCTGATGTCTCACAATTAAGCCATAGCTTACGGTCCAAGGAGCCATGAACTAGGGGTTCATACCAGGGGTTCATATTTGGACGTATACATGATTGAATATGGGGGGGCTCGTCTGTTTTACACTACCCCCCTGCCCAAACAAAAAAAATGGCATGCAGCGGTGTTCCTCTTGGCTTCCCTCCAAAGCCAAACAACAAGGTGGTTCCCAAAAAAGATGAATGAGCCCATATGGGACCCATCGGTGCCAATGGTGTCTTCATCCCAAGCTAAGGCCCTCCAAATGAGTCGTCGAACCCTGTCCCGCAGACCTACCCTCCCAACCCCTTGAAGGTCACCGGAAGACCGTGTTACGTTTGAAGGAAACTTTGTGCTACATGTCACGTTCGTGGGGGGTCGTACCCTTGATGTGCCTGCCATAAAAAGGAAAGGGTCCTCAGAGTCCACCCCCCAATTCCCTTCGGCAAAGGAAAGTTGCCCAACTTGTCCGGAGGAAGTCCGGCAGCAACACGTTCGAACAAAGATTCGACCGACTGCAGGTTTCTCTCGAAAGATGCGCATGACAGGTCCATGAACACCCCATCTGCTCTGATGCTCGACCATAATAACAAACGTCTCATGGCCCCCATCACAAGTGTCCCCCTAAAGCATCCGGGGGTCAGTTCCTAAAATATGCCATAACCACGGCTTTGTATTTATGTGAGGCCTTGTCGGACTTTCAAGAAAGAAAAGCACAGGTTGCTCCTGTTTAGGGATCCGGGTGACATGTGCAAACCTTCCGCGGTTTCCCTTCATCATCCCTCAAACAGGAGGAAACTCGGTTCAAGTTGTGTTTGAACCACCACAAAGCTAAAGAATGGGAAGGGTTCGTATGAAGTTTGGGTGTGTCTTCGGGGGGCAACCTGATTTTGGGGTGGATTGCCGTCGTTTAAGACAACTGATCAGACTCCAGCTATTTGCTGGTTTGGATTGGTGGTGCGGTGGTTAAGGGGGGGCTTCCCATTTACCCTCAACAAGAACCCACATCCCCAAACCACCAATCCCCACCACCAAGTATGGAAAAATCGATTTGAAGACTGGGGTTGTCTCAAAATTGGGGTACGCCTGTGGCTTGTGTCCATTCTGTGTCCCATCCCAAAAAAGGGGTATCAACCCAAAAACAAATCGGAACCACACCCAACGTCATGTCGGCTTTTTCCGCCGCCGCCTATCCAGCTCCTCCTCCGCAGCAGCCGTCTCTGCCTCCTCGCGCACCTCGGAGACGCCCTCGGGCTCCTGCGGGGGGAAATGGCCACCACACGCAAACGGGCGGCGCTTGTCAGCTGGCTGTGGAAGCGACATGTACCAAAATGGCGCCTTGGTAAATGGAACCAACGACTAACACCTGCGTAACCCTAGCTCTTTGATTTTGAGCCACACCCATTTTTTGTTGAGTCGGCAAAGTCTTCTTTCTTGGTGGTTTCCCTGATGGCCATCCCATGTCTTTTGATCAACCCCCCACAAGAAGATTGACCCTCCTTCCTACAAGATATCCCGGGAATACATTTACAGGTCCGGGGAGTTGGACCCCTTGGTTTTCCCTTTGAAACAACCCAAAAGGGGGTATCAACTCCAACAAAGAGGAGCCATCCAAATGGAGCTAGCAAGCTTCTTGCACGGTTGATCCACATCTAAGTAGAACATGGCCTATTAGGGGAGGGGGTTCTCTCTGAAAGTGATGAATCCCCACCAAAAGGGGAACCATCCATGTATCAGCCAGGGGTTTAGAACTTCGGGGCTCCCATTACACTTGTGGCAATCGCGAAGCTTCAAGAGGATGATCGTCCAAAACCCGCCTCTTTCCTTGGCTGCTGGGGTTCGAGGGTCTTCCGTTTTTTTCGGGCTGGGCTTGGTGCAAGCCTCCAATGGCAGAAACCAAAGGCAGCACTCCAAGCCAGGCGACCCCAGTTGGGCCTGCCTGGCTCCTTCAAAAATTCCTTTCAAACCGCCTCCTTTTCTGGGCTTCCCTCAGATCCCCTGCCGAAGGTCGAACACTCACAGCTTAAATCTAGAAACGCCACGAAATTCCCCCAAAACCAACTCACAAGCTTCCACGTCTCGTTGCATTGTCTTGGGCCTTCCTTTTGAGCACCCTTCCCACCGACCCCGGTGCACCGGGGTAAGGCCTTCAGGACGCGAAGGCCTGGGCCGGCCCCCATGATGTTTAGGAGCCCCTTTCAAAACCCACCAACAATTGGGGGGGCATACCCTCCGAGGGAACAATGGACCTGCGACTTGTTCACGAGATCATGCCGTCCAGAATGAACATCCCGTGAGGCTTGGGTTGTTGGCATCGTTGGCTTATGAAAAGCCGCAACGTAAACCCACGTCCCCACCACAATTTGCGACGCTCAATTGCAACTGCAATGTAGTATTCAGGATGCCTTGACGTGAAAAGTTGTCCAGCGCCGACACCCGAAACGTCAGGTGCACCACTTGGCTCGCGAGTTTTCCAAGCGGCTGCATTTGTTGAGAACGTCCCCCCCCCTTTTTGGGGTGGCTTTGAAGGCACCACCAAATCCACATGAGGTCTGCCCCTTGCCCCCGCCATTCGGAGAAATCAGTGCGGGGAAGGGCAGCCACTTGCCACCACCAAGTTTCAGGAGCTGTGGCCCAACCCTTCAATGCGTGGCTGTGGAACATCCCCTTCTCTGCCAATCTTGTTGCATTGATTCCCATGACTGTATCACTTTGAAGGGGATCTCTGGGTACTTATTGGTGGCCCAACGAATTTTATACAAGCAGACCCACCCCAACACCTGAAGAAGGCACTGATCTGATCATTTGTTCTGACCTTGACGAAAAACCAGGGAATGACGGTGATCTAAATGGCGCTGTTCCCTTGGATCAGCACGCTACCAGTGATCCAACCCAACAGCTGCCGGACACACAACAGAATCTCATGCAAATCAGGAGATTCCAGGGTCAAGGGCAAAATTGCAGTGAGGTTGTCAATTTGCAGCTGTATCCAAATCTTGATCATGGTATCTGTGTTGAACCTCCATCCTAGAGCGTGCTTTATCCCCAGGCGCCAGTGGAATTTTCTGCCAACTCACAGCTCACTAGGCGTTGCATGTGCAGGCGTTCGACTCGTTCGGAGAAACCAACCCGCACAACCCCAGGGTTCATTCGCGAACATGCTGGGCATCTCAAGCTCACGTCAAATCTCTGAATCCAGCAAAGGCAAAAAACCTGCCCTAAAATTGGCTCCACTTCTTTTCCAATGGAGCCCTGTTGGACATGCCGCTTTCGACCCGCTGTTCAAACGACACCTCCCGTCTGCGGCCAAAGCGCCGTCCACCTCAAGTGGGAGGAAGCGCCCATCTGCCACCTGCGAGGCCAGCACTGCTCCATTGTTTCACCCTTGCTTTGTCAGTTAGAAAGAGAAACCCCCGCTGAAACAAAAGAAAAGAGGAACCTCTTGAGCAGCAATTGGGCGCCACCTTACTCTGCGAGAGTCTTTCATGTTTGTGGATACAACAAACAAAGCTGGCAGCCACAAAGCAAGCGCAGCGCCGAATTTGGAAATAGGAGCCATTGTTGGGCGCGATCCCGCCTTTTGTCAAGCAAAGGTAGGGCGGGGCTTTGTAAGCCTTTAGTTGTTACGCCTTACAAGTTACCATTCCAAAACGCACATCTCCACGTTGTCACCAAGACATGAGGCCGCGGATGAAGGAATTACTGATTCCTGAGCACTTCATTGCGGATTCAGATGAGAGGGGACACATCCCCTAACCATTGCCTTCTTGCATTCTGGCATTCACAAGCCAGCAAGTTAGCCGTGACCACTTCTGGAAACCAACCTGAACAAGAAGCCCGGGCTGAAGCGAACGGAAGCCTCACTCACAATCAGCCCTGAGCCAGGCAGCCCATCCAGCCCCAACCTCCCCAACTCAGCCGCTCAAGTTCCAATTCCTGGCAATCACTTCGCACTGCCCACCAAACTGCTCAGCCCAGCCCTGGCATCAGTTGCTCAAGCCCGCATTGCTCCTACGGTTCTTTTGAGTTTGGCGCGTTGGCTCATGTACCAGTGTGGTGTGACCAACCTTTTCTCAAAACTGGACAAGCGCCCCCCCTTTTGGTACGATCTAAACACTTGCAAGAAACATTCAACCTTTTCTTGTGGTGCCCCCCCCATTTTCAGAAACACTCATTTGAGAACAGGGCGGTTCATTTGCGAGCTTGGGAAAAGTTTGGAGTGCCTCAACACAAACCTGCTTCAACCCTTTAGCCGTTGCCATGGCCACATGTCTTTTTTCTCCATCCCTCTCATTCAACAGCTGTCTGGGAGCTTTTGATCTACCCAGCAACGGAAATACGTGGTTTTCCTATAGAATGTCCTGCAACCCAACATGAGTGTCCTGAGCAACCTTATCATTTGACCCTTCCGAGTGCCGGAAAGACGGTGCGCCGCGCGCGATTTCTCGGGCCTTGAGCCAGCCATCGCCCTCGTCCTCGCCATAGACCTCCGAGTTCCAAGGCCTTTGGCACAGAGTTGTTCAGCTCCCTTGGTCAAAATATGCGGAACCATAGGAGGGGGTAGCAACCATGGAGCAACCATACGGTTGACTCAACAGGAGGGGGTTCCCGATGGTCATCATATGCGGAGAAGCAACCACCCATAGGGGGGGGGGTCCGCGATTTTGAGACACACCCACATAACATCAGCTTCCTTGGATGGTCAAGGGATGCGGGTTTTGCAACCACCCATAGGTTATGGGTTCCCCGATGAGGCGAACAGTACGAGCAAGCCACAGGCGCTTTTTTTCTTGCGCGCTCGGGTTCAACAAGATGTACCAGCTGTTGCCCCAAAGAAAAAACACCGACAGCCGCTGGAGCGCCCGGGCCGGCCAAGGAATTGACATGGCTTTGAAGAGCCTCAAAGGCCACCTAGAATCCCAGCTCCTCCAAAGACCCTCACAATTGGCTCTGGATGGGGCGTTG
The DNA here is from genome assembly GCA_963377175.1 of Effrenium voratum. Lineage (NCBI taxonomy): Eukaryota > Dinophyceae > Suessiales > Symbiodiniaceae > Effrenium > Effrenium voratum. The sequence goes on from CAUJNA010003606.1 coordinate 305,036, forward strand.
GGCGTTGGCCTCCAGCCACAGTCTAGTGAGGGTTTTACGTGTTTGGCTTGTGTTCTGCCTTCTAGCACTCAAATAACTCCCAATTGGGGTCACTGGGAAACTGCCCTGAACCGCCAAACCACCCGGCTCCACCCTTTTTGTAAGCTGAAACACGGAGCTTGGGTCCCAAGACCATACTACCCGGCATTTGACTCATGCTCAGCCTTCAACCACTCTCTGGGCTCCGCTGCGCGCCGCCAAGCTCACCAGGGCGGGGGTCCTGTCAGACCAGTCACAGCCCCTGAGTGATTTCCAGGTGCAGCACCAGTGGGAAGTTGGTTGGGCGTCTGTCCTCCCCAACCGGTGGGAGAGAGAAGCTCTCTCCATTAAAAAAAGGCCGAATGATTTGCGAGTTCGGGCCAGGTTGGTGCTGCAGGTGCTGGTCAGGGTGCTGTTTTGGTGCTTAAGGTGCTGTGGTGGTTGCTGGCGGTGCTTGTTTTGCGATACAGACAGCATGCTGTTGTGGGCGCTGGTCAAGGTGCTCATGGTCAGGGTGCGGTTTGCTGCGCTCAAGGTGCCGTGGTCGTTTTGGATGCTTATTTGGCGCTGCAGTCAGGGTGCTGCTGGTCAGGGTGCTGTGGGTGCTGGTCAGGGTTTCGTTGTGGGTGCGAGTCAGGTTGCTGTTCTGTTGGTGGTCAGGGTGCTGCGCCAGCCGTTGGCGGCGCACTTGTTTTGCGACTCAGTCAGGGTGCTGTTGCTGGCGCCAGACTGGGTGCTCGGTCAGTTTGTTGCTATTGGTGCTGAGGGTGCTGTTGCTGGTGTTCTCAGGGGGCAATTTGGTTGATCAAGGTGCTTTTCGGCAAGCTCCAGGTGCGGCAGGCACTTGCTGAGCTTGCTGTATGGAGGCCCCCTTTGGAAGTAAGAACCGCTTACAGCTTTCTGCCGGGGAACGACAAACAAATGACAAGGTGATTCTCAAGATGTTGCTTTGGACCGGCAACAATGACAGCGAGTTCCCATATGTGTCTTCTTCGTCTAGCCCCTCTGGCAGCACGCTATCTCCCAAACTGAGGCTCGTCTTGGACCGCAAACAAAGAAACGGAAACAGACTCACACTGTGAACAGGGTTGCTCACGATGAGCCAAAAGAAGCTCCGCCATTTTTCAGGCAAGTCTCGCCCCCATGTCCCGACCTTCCCGAGGTACCCCAGACTCGGGTGGAGTCTACCCGCGCCTTGTCGCGCAAGTCTTTGGTGAAGCGGTAGGCGAGACCACCACCGGAGGAGTTCAGCCTCGAGGCTTCGACATCGGCGACCCCCCGCTCGGACACGGCTGGCCACGTGCGCACGCGAGCGGCCAAGGCCTCACTTGAGGGAACCAGATGAAAGGAAGCTTTCGCCGGTGGCCCAAAAATTCGGGGTGAGCTCGCTGCTCATCCGACATGTTTGTCTCTTGGCCCAGCGGAAGCCCTTGATGAGCACCAAGTGACGAGAGATGGCGATTTGAAGGCATCGTGTTCGAAGCCATGAGGGTCGTTGAAAAAGGGCATCTGTCCATGGTCAGCCCGCCCTAGTTCGCCCACCAAAAGCCCACCGTCAGTCCACCTGGGTCTCAAAGCACGTACGATTCGTGACAATGTGTTTGTTGATCTCAGGGCAAGTCATTCAAACTCTGCCAAGTTTGGAAGAGATTCATGAGCAAGAGCACCTGGTTCCCCTGTGCATCGAAATACGTGAAATGAGGATTCCACGGAATTTCCCAATGGCCTTACCCCGAGGAAATTGTGCAATCCAAACATCAGCAGCTTTTTTGCTTATTGTGAGGTTGTTGACATGGAATCCTGGAAATCATGGGCTCTGTTGATATAAGTGGATGCGCTGTTCGAAGCACATGTCGGTTTCTCAAAGAGTGTCCACCTCATTTTGGCACATGGCAGGGATGTTTTAACACCAAGGCCAACGACCCGTTCTGAGCATTCCGCTTGGAGATAGCCGTTGCGACTGGGGTGCCGTGCCAGGTGTTGTCAACCAGGTAGCTCTTCCGCACCTCAGGTTGCCCTGTTGAGTCCCACGCATGTAGCTCCAAAACCGAAAGGACCCAAAAGCCTGGGCTGCAACCCCCTGTTGTTTGTAAGAAAAATCCCACATGAAAAGCAAATGGACGCAAAACAGGATTCGCCCTCCCCCCTTTGGCCAACCAAAAAGAGGTCCATCTTGAGTCTTCGACGTGGGGCTTTTCGGACTCCTCCCGCCGCAATTTCATGGCCCTTTTCAATTGCACCGACAGAGCCAAGACGGACTCCTCGTTTTGATTTGAGGGCATGTTTTTTCCCCCCCACCCCCGTGCGCAGGGACACCTGCGCCTACAGGAAGCCACCCAGTTTGGAAAAAAATGACTTGGCAGGACCGAGACGAAATCAAGGGTGATCACCTGCTTGGGACCTTCACTAAACATGCACCAGAAAGGGACACCAGAAGGTGAAACAGGTGAACATGGCGTCCTTTGCTTGGTGGCTGGAGGCATTTGGCCATGGGTCAAAATCCCGTCAGTGAACATGCCAATCCCCACTATAGACTAAAACGGGTGGTGAATTCACCTACCCCAAAAATGGGATACCATTGGTTTTGACCCACTGCCAGTTTGGGGGGGTCCAAATTTAAAAAAGGACGAGCCGCCCCTTTCCTTCAAAAAGCTGAGCTGCGCACCACAGGCTTGGCCCAGTGGAAGCCGTCCCGGGTGTCCAGGAGCGGGACCCAACCTAGGCCAACCGAAGCAACTGGCACCCATCTGACCTACAAAGGGGCACCTACTGTGGATGGACGAAATCTGGCACCACCTAGAGAAACCTAAAAATGATTCTTCCCCTGCAAATACCAACAATGGTTTGTCAAGGTTTGCTAGGTGGTGCAGGATTTTGTCCATCCACAGTATGGTTGCAGGAAGCATGCGGGATGTGATGCTGACCCCGGATCTAAGCCGAACCCCTGGTTGATTTTGATTCATTGCGCTGACCATGAGCCAAGATGGAATAAAGCCAATCTGAGTATTTCTAGCCAGAACTATTTCTATAAAGTGGGCCACAGGAAACTGCGCCACCTACCGAGTTCATTTCTCCAAACAATGGTGACTCTAAGAACAACCCAACATACCGAAATATCCGTTAAGTAGTTTCCCCCTTCGAACCCGTCCAATGCCAACCTTTCTATCTGTCTTTCAAGTCAGTTCTCCAACCCCTCATATTTCTCAAGCCCTGAAACATGGCTTCTCACTTGCCAACCTTGTCCCCTGCACGCACACACACACCCACCACCGCTCTCCCCACGCTCCCCCCACTCTCCCCGCCAAGTCCGGCCTGGAGGATCCTTCACCAGTCCCCGGACACGGTCCTCTGAGACGCAGTTCAGCACCTACCCGGACCCAGGTCCGACACGTCCATCCACTTCGACACGAGCGACCGGCCACGGAAAGAACCACGAAATAGAGGGTATGGGTCAAAACGTTCAACCAGACCGCAGGTTTCAATTCTAGCTTCATTTACTGGGGTTCCATTTTTGGGTGCCATTTTTGACCCACAGCCATATCGGTCGCAGAACCGATATAAAAATGGCCCTAATCTGAAGCGCCAACACGTTGGTGAGCTTGCCTCCCAGCTGCCACGCAGCGAATTCAGAATGATTTGAGCCCATGAAGATTCCCCTAGTTTCCTACCATGCCAAGCCATCATGGTGGCTACCCACTTGCTCCAAGTCGCTGATACAGCTGGGTACTTTCTCATTCAATTTCAACAGACCAATGAAAATAGTGTCCGTTGCGAGGTTTTGCTCGGAAGGTGCAAAGGGAGAATGCTATGCTCAGCCACCCGATGCATGCCGGTTGGTTGCCAAGGTTGCAAAAACTGCTCCTCTCCCCCGTACGCTCGTTTCAAACCTCCCGCCCAAAATGCTCTCGCAGAATTGGCCTTTTGGGGGGGTCAGGAAGCCTCGAACTTAGTGAAGCGGCTCACTTCGCCGGCATTCGCAGATTTTGAGCGCGGGTGCCTCAGATGACTTCGGTGGGTTCCAAACACCAGTCACCCTTGGGAAGACTAAGCTAGTGGTCTAAACTATCCAACGATTTCTGAAGAGTCCTATTGGCCACTCCTTATGGGAAGCAAAAAAATGGACAAGGAGCAACCTTGGGCGTCGCTTTGTGTGACGCAGCAACGAAATGGGGCAAAGAAAACACAAACCTTCCCCGGGTTGAAGAGCAACTCCGTCAGCTAACCCCTGGTGAGGCCCGGCTCCTCATGTTTCGCGCGCTCGCTCGCGCGCTCGCTCGCGCGCACGCTTTTGCGCCTCTTCCACGGAGATCCGCTGGCCGGCCGCGATGTGGCCCACGATGTCCCGGTCCGTGCAATTGGTGGAGGTGCTGTACACCGCTGTGCTCTTCACCACCTGGCTATGTTTGGGCGTCAGAGAAACTGAGAGCCTGGGAAAAGAGATCCCAACACCCAAAGAACGTAACCCCAAACGTTCCAAAGGGTCTCTAGCCCTGACACATGCCATTCAAAGTAAGGGGCTGGAAGGGCGGGGCACGATCCATCCATTGGTTCTTGGCTCCTGTGCAAGTTTTCAACCGGTCGGTTGAAAGTTACAACACTTGAGGTCATAATCCAAACCTGGCATTCAAATGGTCTACCCAGACTAAAGAATTGCAAAGGCGACGAAGGCACCCCATTAACTTCATCTACTCAGGTTTTGAGGAAGTGACTTGAAATCTTCACCCCAAGCCAGCGCCATCGATTTGGAGGGACAAGTTGTCGGATGCACCTGGGCCACAAGGGACCCAAGAACCCTTGTGGTACGGAGACATGCTTGACGGACGAACATCACACAAAGCCTTGCCTCTCCATGGAGAAATTTGGCGAGGTCCCCCTTGTCTTTTTTGTTACATTCCTGTGGGACATGCTCACGAGTTTGGGACCATGGGACCATGGACTGAACATGTTTGACAGCTGCTGTCACAAACAAAACCAAAGGGAGACCATCAATTTGTTGCCTGGTTTTCGGAAAGCACCCACGTGGTTCGCGCATGCACGGACCTCATCCCCTCTGAGTCTCTCAAAACAGAAGAAACCCCTCAAAATGCTTAGTTTCCCGCTGGCCTCCCTTTAAAACCAACCACAAAACGTCGTTCCTTTTAAAAAAGACATTGCTCTGTGCTGCTGATGAATGGGCCTTGCGCAACCAACACGTCCGCGTAAGCAATACCTGTCTCATGCCCTTCAACAGAGTCGTTGGGTCCTTTTGCCTTTAAACTCAGAAGCCGAGAAGTGTCTACTCGCCGGCAGCACGGTGTAGAGACCCGGCTGCATGTCCTGCGCATTCAAGGCGCTTTCAACGCGGGTCGCGACATCTGTCTGGCGATTTAGGCGGTAAGGGGAACCAACCAGAAGTTCCAGCCTTGATCTAAGACAAAGCTTCCAATCACTGGGAGAGGCCCAGTTCTCGAGGACCGGAAAAGATGTGGCACGGGCATGTGCATCTGGTATATATCCCTAGGCAAGATGGCCGAGATCTTGTAAGGCACAACCTTTACCAAAAAAACAAGACCGATTTTTAAAACAAGACCGCACTGCTTCAAAGTGTTCTCCTTTTTTTTGCAAGTGGGTGTCTCTTGTGTGTGGTCTTGGACCCCAAAATGGCTTTGGTCTTCCATTTTTCTCCCTGAAACATACCCCCAAAAAAGGGTATCCTCAAAAAGCGACACACCCAAAATGCACTTTGGAGATTGCTGGATCTTCCCATCGGTCCGCATGGGCTGTCCCTTCGGTGCTCGGGCTTTCCCTCTCTCTCGCCTCCGGGGGAGGCGCCGGAAGACCCGCAGACGGCACCTGAGTCCATCCACCCCCCACAAGAACCTTCAAACCAAACGGGTGGGTCTAAAATCGGCGAACCCCAAAATGGAACTCTGGTAAATGGAAACATGGACGTTTCAACCTGCGGTCCATATCCTGGTGGTTTAATTTTGACCCACACTCCAAACCACCAATCCAAACACACCAATTAAGCCTTACCTGAGGTGCCTTTTGGGGCTTCCGAGATTGAGAACCACCAATTCAGCGCTACCTGAGATGCCTTTTGGGGTCGATCCGACATTGGGAGTGTGATCCTTCCGAGATTGAGATCCTTCCGAAATGAAAATGGAGGGGGTGGAGAAATGACAACAAGAAATTGGCAACAATTCGCTGCGGGGGTCCGGAAAACTTGTTGGGCACAACAACGGAAGCGGGCCCGTTTCTCGCCCCAATCCAGGGCGCCTCAAGAGGCGCTTGGGGCCCCCAACCCCGCTGTGAAGGCTGGCGCCGCGGAGCGCGGTCCCGATCCCATCTCGCATCACCTGCGTCAAGATTGACCCTACTAGATGCCTCAACCAGAAGGGAAAACCAGGGCCCGCTTTTTTGTTGGTTTTACCAAACTAACGAACAAGGACATGAGCCAAACTTTGTGGAAACATCAGTTGCCTTTGTCTTTGGACCCCCGAAAAGCTGAAGTGTTGATTGGGGAAATGGTTTTGATCCAAAACCTCTCAAAATTGGGTCCCCCTAAAACGGGTCCATTTGCAAACACCCCCCACCCACCCATTCACCCCCACCGTACCACCACCGCCGAAAAACACTGCACCACGCAACTGCAAGAAGGCGGCGCTCCTTGGCATACGGGGGATCTCCCAGATTCATAAACTCCTAGCCCTCACAGGCAGCTACCCGTTCTGACACAACAACCATTTGTGCCCCTGATGTACTCAACATTTTTTTCAGAAAAATGTTGAACCACATATTTGAATTAATTGTGACAACAAATTTGTCATACAACAACGGTTTGTGCCCCTACAACACAGGCAAGTTCAACCAATTGTGACCTTGCCAGTTCGCCCTTGCCCTTTTTTCTCAACTGGACCTTTGAACTCAGCAAGCTGTTTGGTGGCTAATACCTCCCACCCCTAGGATTTGCAGAAGCCCCTCCACCCCTGCACCTAGGATTTACAACCTGCTCCAACCACTTGCTGCCTTTGACTTTTGGAGTTTTCACCGACCCTTGGACACCAGACTTCGGGGAGATTTATGTACTAGAACCGGGGCTGTGTCATTTCGAGGATACCTGAGTGTGTCTCTTTTTGGGGGTACACCTGTGTTGGTGGTTTCAGACACCAAAAGGAAAGGCAATCATTTTGGGGGGCCAAATCCAAAAAGACAAAAGACACCCCCAACCACCCTTTGCGGGCTATTGGGAAAATCGAACAGCCAAGCCACCCATTTGGCCACGGGTCCAAATCCAAATCGTACCCCCAGTGAACATCCCAATCCCCACTAGAATAGGTTCTAAGATGAGTGATGCACCCACCCCAAAATGGGATCCCAGAACGGTTTTGACAACCACAGCCAAGTTGCTTCTCTACCATCTTGGGTTCGACTGAAGCAAAACCCCATGGGGAAGCGATGCCTGTTGACTTTTCCACAAAAAAAACGGGGAAACCCACTCAGACTTGGATCCAATGCCTTTCACAGCGTGAGCTCCTTGCCTCGTACTCCAGCTCCCCTTCCGCCGGCGCCACCCGCGAGGAGCTCTGCAACTGGTCGATGCGCCGCAGCCAGCGACCCGTTGGCACCGCCTCCAGGGCCAGGAGCTCCGTCTTGCCCAGGGTGTCGTCGTTGAACATGTTGGAGTTGAACACCTCACATGAGTTTTCTGCGAATGAATTATTTTGGGTGTGTGTTATTTTTTTCCTGGAGCAAGAAAACCAGCAACGAATCATCGTGGGACACTTCTTTGGCTTCAAAAGGGTGTCCTCACATGTTTCTCCAAAGCCCAAAGGAAGACCCGCCATTTTGTGGTCCTATGTCACACACTCCCAAAGATGAGGCAAACAATTGAAACGAGAGAAGCATACGTCAGCTCAGAACACCAACAGCCCCGCGCTTTCCAGCTTGGCCATCTTCACCCATTTTCGGCATCCCGTTTCCCGGGCAAGGGACCGCGAATGGCCGGCGAAAACGGGTACAACTCCAGTCTTCAAGGAACTCCAAACCTGGGATTCAACGGCCGGTGAAAAATCGGGTCACCCCAAAATGGCTTGCCCTGGCAAAAGGGATCCATGGACGTTTCAACCTGCGGCCCGATCCCTGGTGGATTTGTTTGACCCATACCCAAGTTACATTCTCTGCATCAGGTTGGTCCAAGATGTACGATGGCCCCCGTTGACCTGGAACAACCCAAAGCACCCGGCTGAGCAACCCACCTCCAGCTGAATTTTGGCGCTAGGGTCCTCCACCTGAAAGGTGAAGTCCCGTCCAGCCGTCCACACCGGATTCAGCTCGTTGTCGATCACCGGGGTCTTCTTCTCCTCCTTGCCGAAACGGACCACCACATAGGGGTCCGACCTGAAGGAGCGTCTCCGATTTTTTCAAGACATGAGCCGCCTGCTTGCATCATTCGCCAAACTTGCGCCGGCATGTCAATTGGACTACCCTCCCACCAGCTAACATGGAAGTGCACAGACCCCTCTACAAAGACTAGTTTCCTCTTGGAAAGGGCCTTTTTGCACTTCCATGTTAGTTGATGTATGGGCAAACTTGCTAACATCTCAGATTCTGAACGAAACCAATTGGAGCAGAAGGGCTTGTTGCCAAAGAAGCCCCCGTAGTCCGTGTTCTTCAGCGCCCGTGCGCAGTGGACCCGCACGTGCAGCATGGGCCCCGTCGACTTGCTGGCTGGGCTGGAGGCTGGGCTGCCTTTCACTGTGGGCGAGCGTGTGTCCAGCTTAGAGATCTTGATTGGCTCAGAGGCCGGCTGTCCCAGCAAAGCTGGAATGGGGGCCGATGGGTATGGCATCTGCAGCCGCGCTGGCTGCGACTGCGGCTGCTGCGGCAACTGCTGCTGTGGGAACTGCTGCTGTGGGAGCTGCTGCTGTGGGAGCTGCTGCGGCAGTTGCTGAGACTGCAGCTGGTGCTGTGACTGCCACTGCTGTGACTGAAGCACCTGCTGGTGCGGCTGCGGCCCAACCGCAGCTCGCGGGGCCAGCACAGAGGCTGGTGTGAGACCCGCCGGCGCCGGTGCTTGCATGGCCGAGACGGGCATGCACAGCATCTGCTTCTCGGGGGAAGAAAACCAGCCCCAGAGGGAGGAGGATGGCTGCGGTTTGCCGTCGAAGGCCCAACCTCTCCCGTCCCTCAGCCTCAAGAAAGTGACCTCCCCAACCACCAGCCTTGGCTGAATCAGGGGCCCTCCAAACCGACGACATCAAGCCGGCTGTTTTGGGAGAACCAAAGCAGTAAAAATGCAAAACAAGACACAATCGCGCGCGTGCAATCAAATACCAAAAAAAACATGCGCAAAATCACAAACAAACAAACAGACACACACACACACACACACACACAAACACACACAACCCCACACAACCCCACACAACATGACAAACTCAATTACACAAACCATCCTGCACGGGCACACAGGTGCGCACGCCAATTGCAGGCATCGCATCATTAGTATCATTACATGAGCATTGAAGTAAATCTTTCAGCATGGGCTGGCGTGATCATGCCGAATACAAATATGTATTGATCTTCAAAATAGTGAGGCTTGAAGAGTCAAGCTGTTTCACTTTTTGTCTATCAGTATCATCTCACAGTTCTAGTATTTCAGAGCAAACTCTACACCATGATACTTAAACTAATCTCATTGAGGCAAGTGCTTAATAACATGGGTTGAACTGGACCCAAGCTTGGCATGCGCTTCTATAACTTCTATCCTTAACTCTTTGCTTGCACACAGAGCAATGTGGTTGACTCGACTCCAAGGTGGTCAGTTATTCGGAAGTGGATCACTGTGGGCATAGCTATGCACTTGGCGTCCGGAAAGCTGAAAACAAAACTGCAGACGCCAAAAAGCTACAGGATGGATGCGCCAATCTCAAGACATGGACATGCTCAGATGGAAGGCTTGGGCTGACAAACAGGCGCCTTGGGTAGCTTGAGCTTCATGAATGTGTACACCCACCAAGGTAGCACACGCAAGCGCCAACGCACACACACACACACACAACATACACACACACACACAACCACGCACACAGACACACAGAAAAAAAAGAGACAAACAATGCAAGCGCGCACACACACACACAGATTTTGAACCCAAACTGCGCCAAGCGCGGGCTTAGCAGCTTCTCCACCACCTGGAACCTCTCCCCCGGCTGCAGGATCTGCCCGGTGCTCGGCTTTTCGAGGGAGGGCTCCTGGCGCAAATTCAGCGGCGCGCCGTCGGGGGAGCGGAAGATCCAGTCCTCCGCGACCTGATTCCGCGCCGAGTGCTTGCGTCGCCTTGGAGCCTATGCTTCACCCCAGGGCTCCCGACATTTCCCCTGAAAACATCAGCTTTGTGAAGGGAAGCTCACCTTAAATGGGCAAAAAAGGTGATCCTCCAAAAAGGGAAATATAGGGACCCCTGCTGCAGGTGGCGTCTTCCTCGATGGCGTCTTCTTGAGGGGCCCCTGTTTCTCGATGTCTCGTGGTGTGTTTTTTTTGGGAAATCTGCAAGGAAACCCGAAGGGAAAGCCGAAAGGAAAGCCGGTTGTTGGTCGAAAGGCATCCGGGTGAGGGTGTTTTGGCTTTCCTTTGCCAGCCTGAAAGTGCAAACGTGCGGCTCTTCAAGCTTGCTCACATCTTTGTGCTGTGCTCTACACAACCCTCCGAGTGGACAGTGATGTTCTTCGGAAGCACATCCAAACCGTTTGGTTGCATACCAGACTTCAGCGGGAGAGACGGGATTCTCTTGCTCGTGCTGGCCCGCGCACCACATGTTGCTTTATTCTTACGTCTCGTCCTCTAGGTCCCACAAATGGCAAGAAAGGGATCGTTGGCCCCTGAATTCAATCCAATGGACACTTGAAGTGTTCATCTCATCCCTCCCCTGCGGACAGGATTCGAGGCCCAACGCGGGGTGACTTATGGTGGACTCGCCCCTGCTATTTTCGAGGAGATCCTGTCTTATTCATTCTTGGGCAGGGACCCGTGTCTAGTTGCAGTCCTGTGCGTGGAAAGGAAGACCCCTCCCAGAAAACAACCAAGGTCAAGGGTTTTGTGGGAAGATCGGCGCCGAATTCCACGAGCTGCTTGAGAAAAGAACAAGCACCCATCTGAAGGCCACAAACAGCACCCCGCCTGGGAGCCCGGGTGTCCACCGCTCCGCATCGCATGGATGCGCCGCTCCTGCGCATGGTGAACCTCTTCGAAGAAAAACAAAAAAGCAAGTGAAGTTTCCGGACAAACACCTGAGTTTACCGGGCTTAATCAGGTTTGCCAAGTTTAACACCTCAGGTTTCAATCACTACAATTCACCTGTGTGAAGAGCTCCCTAACCTTCATCATGCGGCTCTGAGATCTGGGACATAACTCTTCGAGAGGTCCTTGCAACCCAGCGATACGTCACACATGGACAACTAAGTCGTGCGGCCGGGTGGGAAAGGGTGTCCTTGTTGGCTTGGCAACTCGTGGGGAACCAGGGAAAGGGGAAATCTGATCACACCGCAAAACAACCACCGCAGATCTGCCAAAGATCCGCCACGCGAATTGCAGATAATCATTGCAACCTTCTCATATCTATCAACATCGCCATGTTTGGCGCTGTTCTCTCTTGTGAATACCCGCAAGTCATTGAAAGACCGGGGACTTCCTAGCAAACACCCCAAAACCAACGTCTTGGTGAACATTGTGAATTGGCAAGTTCCACTCCGCGCCAGCTAAATAGTAGTGGTTTATCAACCAGTGTGCAGATCGGGGTTCATCCATCCCGCTGGTGCCTGGCGATTTGATTTGGACCATCCACATCCATGGCCAAGTTTGGCTATGTGTCAGCGGCCCCCCAAAATCGGTGGTGTCCCTTTGGCTTCTCTTTGAACTCAGCCAAGCAAGCGGTCGACACCAGCCACCCTGCCGGGCCCCTTCCCAAAGCCACCTCGAACCACTCCGGAGACTTGTTCTTGGCAAAGACCCGCTCGCAGTTGGGGGAAGAACACCCAACCCCACCTGTATTTGTGGTCTTTTGTCAAGTTGGCGAGCCAAACGGAAAACCAGAATTGTTGTGGGGTTCCCTGAATTTGGCACATGAGTCTGCGGCTTTAAAAGGGAAACCAAAAGGGTTGCAACCTTAATTTGTGTGGGAAACAAAAAGTAATTCCACTGTTTCTTGGAGGGGCGCATATTAGTCAACCCCAGTTTATTCATTGCGGAGTCTCCCTGGGTTTAGTGGGGAATTTCTCACCTCTCTAGGTGCCCCCCATGAAAAGAACCTGGTGGGTTGCTGACTCTCAAGCTGCCCCATTCGTCCCTCGCCTCCTCGGCCAGCTCCTGCCGCAGCTTCGCCAGCTCCGCCGAGCCCAGCGCCGGCCCCGGAAGCGCCGGAGAAGGCGGCGGAAGCGGCGCGGGGCCCAGGGGCCCCCCGGGGCCCCCGGGGAAGCCCCCGGCCATGGACGTCGGCCGAGGTCAATCGATGGCTGGGGATGGGTTGGGTGGCGTTTAATTAGGTGACTCATTGAAATTGACTGCGTGTGTGCTTTTGCTCTTCTTTTTTCGGCTTGCGTGGTTGGAAACCCGCGCCGAGCCCAAGAGCAAGGGGGCTTCAGCGGCTGCTTTTCACTTTCTGAGCCAAGGAACCAAAAAACAGCCAAGCTGAGCTCCGCAACCAGGAAATCCCCATGATCCTTGCTCCTTGAATGGCTCCTGAAGTGCAGGCTTCATGTGCCGAAGTCGCTTGCTCTCGCCCAGAAGCCGACGTCTGAGCCATGCGGCACGTCACTGGACCCTGATTAGTTTCAAAGCGGCACCGCAACGCACCAACATCTCCTTCATCCCAAAGGCCCAAATCAAACTGTTACAAAGCCGTCCGAGATGAACAAATAAACAAGCAACACTGCTGTAGAGATCTGCGTTCAAGGTCAGCAGCACTATGTACTCAGGTCCAACAGGGGCAAGCTGAAGACATCAAGTCGGACCGACTGGGCAGCTTCTTTTGTTTTTGCGAGCGATCTTAGATGAAGTGCTTCCTCTCGTAGTACTGCATCCTGTGACATCGCGTGTGGCACGAGCACAAACACGCATAGAGGAACATATAGACACGCACGGGCGGCCGCACGCACAAACATGCATGAACTGCGCCAAAGGCGCTTTCTCGTTCTTATATTCCCATGCTACATCAAAGGCTACAACGGAAATCTGATGGTGCTGAGGTATTTCTGCTTTGCCCAATGTGACAAAACGAGCCGTCTACGACATGGGGAGGTCTCCAAATGGGAATCACTGAGGGACGGCCCCTGGAAACCAACCAAAAAGAGGTCCCCCAACGCCCCTTCCCCCCAGAAAATGAACAAATAAAACTTACCCCTTAAAGCTCCAAGCCCTGGGGAAGTTAATCTTTTACAGACATATAGCCCATGTTACCCCCAAAAAGTTGAACTGTTGTGTTTTTAAGAGGTAAGACAAATAGCACTTGCCTGATTTGACAGCAAGATGCGATCGGGTTTGGCTGCGGTCTCCGTGGTCCGACCCAAAAGCAAACCCAAAAGCAAACGCCCCGCGCGGCACCCAAAAGAAAACAAGCACACACTGCCAGCCTGAAACCACTTTCCAGCCACTGCAAAAAGTGAGCAACTGAGCAGCTGAGCAAAAGGCAATACATGATCGGTTTGGGGTGGGCCATCTGTCGGTGTTAGCGGTCTGAGGTTGGTGTATCAGTTTTAGGCCAAGCTTTCCGCTTTCGAGGTGGCCCGCAGTCTGCTATATGGCCTATTCCTTGCGTACCTTGCGTATGAGGATGTGCGAAAGAAAACAAAAAAGAAAAAAAAGAAGGAGAGTTAAAAAAAAGAAGTACAAAATAAAAGTCAAAGTGGGCAACCCTTTCTACGCCTCTAGACAGTTCCAAGGAATAAGAAAGCTATGACCATGGCCCGCAAGAGTTTTGACACGTGCCATTGGTCTTTCTCAAACTGTGAAAATTATGAAACCTTTTCGAGCTTCGTTTTGGTTTACCGAAGGGAAAAAACCAACCGCCAGCCACGACCCAACGATGGCTGATCGGCCGGGGCCGCCCACCCTGCCGACTTTTTGGGGGGGGATAGACACCATCTGCGCATTTCTATTTGGGATACGCCCGATTTTCCCTTGGGCCTCTTCCAGAAACCCTAAGACCCAGAGGACGTGAGTCTTTTCTGCTCGCAAAATGAACCTGAATGCTTAGTAGCAGCTCGTGTCTCTCACCAACCTCAGGGCACCCTCAAAAACTCACACCAACCATTTGGGCGCCTCGTTTTGTTTGTCCGTGTACCTGCCCCCTTTTGAAGGTTTTCGAGGGAAACAAATCGGAAAACCACCAGTTTGCTATGGCGCGGTCCGCCAAAAAGACGATTTGGGTCCCCCATTTGAAGTGAAGGGCTATACCTTATACGCCAGCCGACCCATTCATTCGCCTGTTCCACATGAGCGCTCCGATGACCACCACCGACACCACCAGGATGAACAACATCCAAGTCCTCGGATGGCGGTTAGAACCCAGCATCCTACTTGCGCGCTTTTCGTGAGGGTAGGAAAACCACTTCTTCTTCTTCTTCTTCTTCTTCTTCTTCTTCTTCTTCGTCTTCTTCCTCTTCTTCGTCTTCTTCTTCTTCTTCTTCCTCTTCTTCTTCTTCTTCCTCTTCTTCCTCTTCTTCTTCTTCTTCTTCTTCTTCTTTGTTTTCTTCTTCTTCTTTTTCTTTCCTTTTCTTTTGGAGGGGTGGGGTCCGTACCCCGATTTTCACAGATGCCCACTGGCACAAAAGGGGCGCTGGGTTGGAAAGGTACCTTGGCCCGACGTCTTTGCGAAATCGCTTCGGCCCGTCGCTTTGGGCGCAAAGATTTCTGCCCCAAGTCTAGGGACCTATGAGAACGGGTCTGTCTCAACTTAAATCGGGAGACCCCCAAAATGGCTTCGGCTTCCCTTTTGGTTTCCTTTTTTAACACCAACCAAACAGGGGTACCCCCCAATCAAGACACACCTGCAAATGTCTACTGCGAATTCCCGAGGGGTTGATCTGTACAGGTCCTACCTGGTGATCCCTGCAAAATTTGCCGAATCCTCAAATTTGGGGAGTTCTATGAAGGGTTATAAGCAAGCGCTTCACGCGGGTTTTGCTTACGCGCCCTCTCTACCAAAAACAACAACAACATGGAATTCCAAACATCACCCGCTGAAGCCACAGGCCCCCGGTTTTCACGCACCGAAAAGCTCGCTGTCGTCTCTGGGGGCCAGGGGGCGACTGCGAGCTTTTGGCCACCACCTAGCGCGGAATCGACTCTGGCTGGTTGGTTTTTACAGCCTGCTGTCGCAACATGTGTAGCAGTAAAGTCACACACACACACCAATAGAAATATGAAACGAATGAACATAGGTATGCCTGTGGAGTTCTTGGTTTGAAGGAGAACCTGCCGTCCTGAATTGACTTACCCAAACCAAACCATTGTTGCTTCAACATAGACTCGTTTGGGGAATCAATGCATGTGGACAACCCCAAGAAAAAGCGTGAGTTGTATTCAGGGCAGCCCCTGTCCTCACTAGAAATCAATGAACATCCTTCGCTGGGATTCCCAAAGCAGGCGGATGAATCTGCAGTCCGAGCAGTTGACATGTCACACATGGGTCGGTCTCACGGGAAATTCTCAGAATGGGGGGTGGTTTCCTGCTGGGCTTGTAAGACAAATTCAACAGGGTATCGTGAAAAAGGACACCCACAGGCAAGTCCCACATTTACTCCATTTCTCAACTTGCAGCCGAAAGCCGCACAGCCAAGTACTCTTATTCCGACACACCTTCGTTCATGAACTACCAGCTGGTGCGTGCGATGCTTAGCAAGCTGGTAAATCCCTGCTCAAAAAGTGCCATCCAACTAAAAGCTTGAGCCAATATTCCCAGGTGGCCATGGGTTAAAAAATCCAAAACGACCAGTGAACATCCCAATCCCATGGTAAATACCTCCTTTGTTAGTAGCGGGTCGACATGATACCCTGAAAAAAGAGGGTATTTGGAGTTGGGGGTATGACCAACCAATTTTTCCTTCATCAGCTCCGCGCTCCGCCCGGTCAGCCCGGGCGTAGGCCCCTGGCAGATTGCTCCAGCGTCCTGGTCTGGTCCACGATCCTGCCGAGCATAGAGGAGCCGCTGGCCTGCCGGATCCCGAGCTGGGTGAAAGTGAGGTCATTCAAAAGGTGAACCAACCTACCCTCCCACTAACTAACATGGAAGTGCAAGAAGGCCCTTTCCAAGAGGGTCTGTAGTCTTTCTACAGGGTCTGTGCACTTCCACGTTAGCTGGTGGCGGGGTAAATGGTGGGCTTGGGCCTTCCCGGACCCCAAATTGGTGATGTTTTGGATACCCACACCTGCTAACCCAGGCAGGCGTAGAACGAGGACTACAAATATCCAAATTGCAGTCTCATCAGCCAGAGCAAGTGGGCGGCATGGAGTGGGGACACTCTCAAAAGGAGTTCCCTCTGTTGCGGAGGGTGCTGCAATCGCGCGGTCGGCATCGTCGACTCTGATGCCAGTCTATCTGCGACCTCCCCAGTCTTGCTGGAGATCTCTTATGAGAGACGAAGTGCCCCGGAATTCGCAGAGTCTTTGTAAAGAACCATAAGGACATGAGAAATCAACCCTAAGAACCATGGCCAATCACAGGATTTGTTTCTTCCGCAGAAAGTGCTGGCATTTGTGTGGGCCACCTTGCTTGACACATGTGGGTGTGTCTTGCTATGAGGGTACCCCTTGCGTGTGGTTTGAGAACCACAAGGACGACTGCCAATTTGGGAGGCTCTCCCCAAACTGAGGAATCGCTGGGCGAGACGGGCCGTCTGAATGATGCTTGGCCAATCCGATGGAGAAACCAAGGACAATATCCTTATAGCAAGACTTCCGGGCTCTCAACATCCCAACTTGGGGGTAAAATATTTTAGCAACATTTCGGCCATCTAGCTGTGCCATTCTAAATGGCAGCTATGTGTCAAAGGGCCTTCCAAATTGTCGATTCCCTTTTTGAGTATCCGAAGAGGACGGCCGGATTTGCTTCACTCACCCCAAACTCAAAACCTGGCTCCCTTTCAACATCCAGAAGAGGGTCCATGCCCTACTTTTGAGTATGCTCGCATCCACCACTCACCTCACATGTCCGCCTTGTCGGTTTGCTGCTTCACATCGTTCAGGTTCTTCTGCACGGCCTGACCGCTGTCCAGATCAGGACGGCGTTGGTCGGCTTCTTCGTCACCCAAAAACCAAAGAGGTTGGCATGGCAACCAGGGAGAAATTGATTTTTGTTTGGGGTCCCCTACTTCGACACCTACATAGGGTTCTGAATTCCAACCAAGCAAAGTCGTAACTCAAATTGAAAAGGAGCACAGGCTCGTATGATCGCAACCAAAACCTGGCATCAGAAGGTTCTCAGAACCATTACCTCCAAGTAGGTTCCCACCTTGATTGAGTTGTGGGCCCCGAGGTGTTTGTTCCGCTCAGCGTCCAAAGAAAAGAGCATCCCGAAAGGGAATGCCAAGGCAACTCCACCTATCCCCAGTTTCCCTCTACTTGGTGGTTTGGACTGGTGATTTGGTTCTTAAGGAGGGGTTTCCCATTAGCCCCCTACAAAAGCCGTTTCATGTCCAGCCGGGTTCTTATTACATCACCCCGCCCCCGCGCCTCCAGCTTGTGCATGTGGGCCGAGGCCTCCTGAAACCCAACAAGGTCTGGGGACTTGGGACAAATCGGCGGATCGTTTTTTGCGTGGCCTTTTGCAGGAAAGCCAAAAAGAAAAACGAGTTGGGGGTTCCGAGTCCGATTTTGACACCCACCAGCCAAACCCCTTTCGGAGGGGCTCATTTGAAACATTTGAAAAGCTTGGACCCACAACCGGTGCCCATCGATGACTTTCCTTTGACAAAGGTGAGTTGCGCGCGGGCAAACCCATTGGTTTCATCGTGGTTATCAAAAACACCCCGCTATCATTCTAGACCTGCCTCGGAACCCCCCTTTGACCGGGGATTGTGTTTGGGGCCCGTCCTTGTCGAGCAACCTGCGCAGCCCGACCACATGCCCCTGGCGTGTGGGGTCAGCTACGAGCGGCCTGGTGCCACAAAAAGTCCTGCAGATTAACATGGCAAAACAATCGTGTTAGTTTTTTTCTCTCTCTGGCATTTGCAGCGCGCGCACACACGTCCTTGGGCCATGATGTCATACTGCTGGAATCGGGAGTATCCAACCCCTGACTGATCAATGTCCCATTTTAGAGGGAATCTTCTGAGACTCCAAGAAGCTCCGTTTTGGAAGCTCAAATTTGGAAGCTCCAAGATGGAGCTTCTCAGAAGCTCCATTTTGGGGCTTTCAAGCAGCTCCATTTTGGGGCTGCCAGCTCTTTTTGAAGTTGGAAAATGGAGCTGCTAGAAGATTTGGGGGAGTGGCTGAGGGTCAGGTTTTCATCTTTCCTTCTTCAATAAATTGCAGACTTTTGCTAAACTGCAGGTGAGTTCAGCAAAGTTGTTAGAGGCTTGCTATGTCTTGGGCAGCTGTGTGAATGCGTTGCTCAAAAAGATCAATGGCATCAAGACTCACAGAAAGCACAAAGGGTGCAGCACTCGCCCACCCAGCAGCCTGAGTTTGAAGAAGCAGCCTGCGCTGGTGTCGTAGCAATGTAAAACCCACAGTGGCCAAAGCGAACGCCCAGTTGCCTTCTCAATATTCAAGGCACTGGTGGGGCCGGTGGCCAAGCGGTAGGGGAACTGATGAGTTTGGTCGTCGCTCAGGGTGGCTTGACAAAAGAGCAAAGGCATGTTAGCGCCAAAGCGGGCAATTTTTTGGCAGGATGGAAATGCAAAAGCGGTTTGAAGGAAACGATGTCTGGTTGCTGGATAGTGGTACTGCTTGAGCCTTAGCTGAGGATGGTTGTCAAGCGCAGGTCGCTGAACCCTTCGCAGCCGTCGAGGCCAGAGCCCTGGCCCGAGCAAGGCCGACGTAGAAGAGAGGCGTGGCAGCTGAGCGCAACTGTGACACTCTGCTTCTGCTGGAAGGATCATTGTTTGCCGGCAGTGAAGTGAAGCCTTTGCTAGCCAAGCAAGCTCAAAGCCAGAAGGAACAGAAGAAGAAAGGCCTTGCTTGCACTTGGCAAACCTGGCTGAGAGGATGGCATTTTGCATGGGTGGCCAAGGCCTTTGTGGAAGTCTTTGGTGAATCTATGGTAGAAACAGGGGCCTTGAGCCAATGTGTATACGTGAACTGATTGTAGAAAGGTGAATGGTCTGCAAAACACAGCCCCCCCTTTTCAGTGCTTTGATGGTCTCGTCGTTAAGTTGCGGCGCTTGCTGGAAAAGCGTTTGGCTCATTCTGCCAGGCATTGAAGCAAAAAGAAACGTAGACAAGGCAGCCAAAGAACTCTGAAGGGAGCTTGGTCAAAAAATGTGTGTCCACTAATATTGGGCCCAGCTTAAGGCAAAGCATTGGCAAACTTCGCGCAATACCTGGCCAGCATGGGTGTCTGCGCATGCCTGAAAAACGGCAGGCGCCCTATGTGGCTCTCCTTGGTGGAATTGGCCTCTTCAGCTGGTTGAATTTCTCAACGTCGAACACGGTGTCAGGCACGCGCTACGAAAAGACGGAAAAGGTGCAGAATCTGGGGAAGGTACATGTGAGCAGAGCTTGCTGCTGGCCAGATCCTGGTGGAACCTGGGCCGGGCCTTCAAAGATTAAGGCTTTGCTGCGGGAAGAGGCCAAGGGCTTGGGATGTTGAGCGCAAGCTGGCCAGTCCTGAACAAGGACCAAAAAAGCCAAAGATCTGGAGTTTTTTCTTTGCATCCTCACACGGCATTGCTGGATGCCGACCTCATGGAACCCGTTGACAGTCCTCCAAAGTTCGCAGTCGCATCTTCCACAGCCCACGGACGGTGGGGCCCTGCCTCTCAAGACCACCGCCTGCTCGAGTTTGCGCAGACTGCGCGAAAGCATGGATAAAAGTTTAGTTTAGAAGCTCCATTTTTTGTATTTTCAAGCGGCTCGCTCCATTTTGGAAGCTCCATGTTCGAGGCTGCCATTGCCATTTTGGAGCTGCCAGCTCTAAAAAAGAGCTTTTCGGAGTCTCAGGGTCGTTCACTTTTGGGGGGAAGCATCCAATATTAAGCCACCAGTTTGATTTACGGGGGTCGACATTCAGCAGGCGTTTCTCTGGAGAATTCCCAGCATGTTAACTCCTTCAAAATCTGCTTCAAAAGCAGCTGCTAGGAAAATGAGCTGCGGGTAACACGTGCTGCTGCTAACCCTGGAGAAGATCGATCAAACGTCACCAGCCAGCAAATGGGAACATCATCGTGCACGGTTCTCACGCTGCTTGGGCTTTTTTGGTACTTACTCAATTCACGTATACGTCTGTTTCATTCCATTCCAAACACTGGTGTGCCGTTCCAAAGAATTTCAAATAAACACATACCTGGGCTGCCCTCAGATCCCCCGCAAAAAGTTTAACTTTTGGTGGGTCAAATGGAAACTACCTCTAAACACGAACAGGCTAAAAAGCTACTGGGATGGCTGGGGGCCACCAAGATACGTCTGTTTCATTTCAAATCCTTCTGTTCCATGCCAAAACACTCCTGAAAGAGGGCGCTGGCCCCACACTTTTCACAGGCGTCCAGGCGGGTGGCTGGGAACTGTGCTGCTCCGAAAGGGTTTTCTGGGGCAAAGTGAGTTTTTGTTTATTGTTTTTCTAACAAGCAGCCGGTTGCTACATACATGCCACGTGGTGCAGGTCTGGTGTTGCCGGGCAAGGCTCAATCCATCCCCATCTCATGCATTGTTGCACCTCGTGCCAGCATCATTCAGAATCAAAAAACACCCAGACATATACCAACAAAACAAAAGAAACATTCAAACAGATCGGGCACATTGCTACAAATACCCAAACACAAGAATGCCGGATCACAACCTTACACTGACGAAAACGGGCGGAAGCTGACGGATCACGACCTGACGAAAATGGGCGGAAGCTGACGGATCACGACCTCAAACAAATGAAACCGGGCGGAAGCTGACGGATCACGACCTTAAACTGACGAAAACCGACGGAATCTGACGGATCACGACCGGAACAAGAGTGTCAACGCGAAGCGGCAAAACAAGCAAATTGACAACTGATGACCCGCTTTCCCTCTCTCTCTGACGCCACGCTTAACAACTAGTATGAAATGCACAAGTTGCCAATCATTTCCTCCGCACTTCTCCTGTGGTTCGGGTCTGCATCTGCTGCGCCTTATATGCAGACCTGCTTGAGCGCAACCTCAAAACCCAACAAACTTGCCGGGCCAGTGCATTGTGTGCAGTGTGTGCCAAGGTTGACATAGTCGACATTGGGCTGTAAACTGCCCGTCGTTCAGACGCCCGGACACGTGTGTGGGCTGCAAGTGCACGTTGGGGGCCACAGTCTTGCAAAGGTCAAGAAGTGTTGAAAGCTTGTTGATGCCTGCTTCGGTGCAGAGTGTCCGTGCCGGACGGCAGACTGAAGGAGCAACCGCCCTGTCAGGCAAAGGGCTCAGCTGGCTTTCCAGGGTTGCTTGGAAACACTGAAAAAGGAGACAATGCTTCTCCTGCTCAGTGCACCGCAAAAGCCACTTTCAAGCAACCCGTGAGAAAGAAGTCGCGCCTTTTGGATTTGCGGGGAGTTCTTTGAGTTCAAGCTGGGAGCAGTGCAACAGGCGGAAACGCTTGGGGTTTGCTTTCCGCTTGTGTTTAGGGCCTGTTGCAAATCTTGTAGCGGTGGCCACTTTGCTTCTCGAAAAAACAAGTTCAAAAATGACGAAAAAAACAAAACCATGCAAGAAATGATTCAACACAAGTCCAAGAACATGTTTTGTGAAAGGCAAAATTGTAGCCAATTTAAGCTAAAAGCAACGGGGCAAGCCGCTTTTGCGTTTTTTGCGGCAGCCCTTTTTGGTTGGCTAAGCTGTTAGAGAACTCTAAGCCATTTGCTCCAGACAGCGTCCACCTCAGCATTGTTGGCGGACACATCCGGCGCAAATTCAAACACTGTCCCAACTTCACCCCGAAACAAGCCGAATGAGTTTGAAGGAAATGGAAGTATTGTGAATGCTGCTTGCAAGCCCCTCCCATGAATGCCCCCATACTGGGTCCGTGGCATCGTTGACTTGCACATGATCATAGCATTGACTGCACGCTGCCATGCGTAGCCTTCCGTGTTTGTCCATGAGAAGAAAACCATCCGTCCACGTGTAACTCTGTCTTCTTTGGAGGGTACCCCATTTTGGTGGTTTTAAAGGGACACTTCCAATGCAAGAAGAAAACAAAGACCCAAAGAACACACAAAAAAAAGAAGAAGAAGAAGAAGAAAAACAAACACCACATGCTGCTGGTGTTTTTGGGGAGAGGACAATGGCCCAGAGAGGAGAAAACCCCTCCATGGAATCGCCGGCTCCCGGCTCCGGCCCCCGGCTCCCCGCCTTCAGTTCCTGGAGGTTGCTGGGCCTCTTGGGCCCTCGCCTCAAGGCCCACGGAGATCGATCCAACCGTCGCCAGGCAAATGGGAACATCAGCGTGCACGGTTCTCGCGCTGCTTGTTGTTTTTTTTTCCCTTTTTTTTGTTTTTCTTTTTTTTTCTGGTACTTATCTCAATCCACGTAGAAATGTCTGGTTCATTCCAAACACTGGTGTGCCGTTCCAAAGAAGTTCTCGAATAGACACTAATACTTCTGGTTCTTTCCAAATGGCCATGGGTCAAAATCAAAAAAAAAAAAAAAACGTAACAGTGAACATCCCAATCCCCACTATAGGTTCCAAGGACAATCGCAGGAAGAGAACGACATTCTGGGACTTTGGGGTTACCAACCATTTTTGAACAGAAATCCATGTCTGAAAGCAACGGTTTCATCCTCCCAGTTCTAAGGCTACCATTTCCATTCTTTCCAGGAATCCTTCTTTCTAGAAAACCTCCAGAAAACCCAGGGAAATGGCTGGCTTTTGAAAAGAACGATGGTTGAACAGAATGGGGAATCAACCCCTAGAGATACGGGTCTGTCGTTCTTTTAGGGAACCCCCTTGTTTGGCGTGGCTTTAAAAGCAAACCAAAAGGAAACAACTTTCCGTTTCTTAGGGAGTCCTCATAGTTTGGGGACCATCCCACAGTCGTTTTTTCAAGGAAACTCTCATGTCAAGTTCGCAGCAAAAAAAAAGCTGCGTTGTAGTCTCGGCAAAACCACTTGTTGCTGCTTGTGGAAATTTGTATTTCAGGCACGGGCCCTATGAACGCGGGAAAGCAATGAGCGCGGAAAGCAACAAGAGCGCTTTCCTCGAACACGGTTCACGTCCGGCCCCCTTGTGGTTCAGTTGTGTTGCTTTGCCCCTGGGCCCCTTCGCTCATGTCGCCCCAATGTTCGGTTCAGGAAGCAAGGGACACGGACCCTTTGGCACCACTCCCCGCCTTGGCCCCCAAACACCAGTTGCCCAGAACACTCACTCGCTTCCGAGTTTCGGGGCCTCGAAATAGGGGACTCCCTGAAAAAAGCGGAGTTGCTTCCTCCTGGTTCCCCCTCGAAACCACCCCGAAATCAGGGACTTCCCTCCAAAAAACACAACAAACAGTTTTGACAGGGCCCCCCCCTCCGTCCCTCCATCCTACTCCACCCCCACCGCCCACAGCGTCCAGGCAGCCGGTCAACAGGCGCCTGGGGGCCCCCACTTCCGGGCCTTGGGATCCGAGGCCAAGAGCCGCAGCTCCTTGGAGAGGATCCGACAGTCCCGGTCCAGCCTCGCACGCAGCTCGCACGACTCGCACGTCAGCTCGGGCGCAGAACCGGAAGCGCGCGATGGGTTGTTCCAATATGAGGCTGGCCAACCAAGGGGTCTGTTGGTTCTTTTGCGAGTACCCGTGTTTTGGGGTGTTGGTGCTTCTTTCGTCGTGCTTTTTTGAAGGGAGGGGATGAATGGGAAACCAAAGGAAGACCACCATTTTGGAGGGGGTCCGGAGTTTCTGCTTGGCTTCTAGTTCCTTTATCCTGGTCACTGAAACACCATAAGTCGTTTCACCAATACAAGTCGTGAGATCTTTGCCCGGGGAAAGTGTGAGACCAACCCGATTTGCCCACATCGCTGCTCTATTTTTCCCTTCCCAGTCTCAAGGAGAACAGGTGATGGATCAATGGCATAGCTCCCAAATTGGCTCAAAAATCAAGAGCCAGACTTTCGAGGTTGGTCTATTTTTCCCTTTTGCCATGGTTCCATGTTGGGGTTGTCGGTGTGGAGAGGTGCAGGGGAGCAATATGGGTCAGTGTGGAGTGGAGTGGTCTGGGGTGGCGAGGATTGGATGCTACTGTTGCTTTGGTCGTGGCTGTTCCTTTGGCAGTTTCTGTTGCTGTGATTCCTTCGCAATTTGGCAGCAACACGGTGCGCTCCCCCATGACTTCTGCCGACTGCTTGACGAACTCAAGCCGAAATATACACACCCCACCCCCCACACCACAGTCAGTTCGTGCACAGCGCAGAAGCGGCCAGCCAGCGCCGATGTGTGAGTCCCCGAAGCGGTGTCGGGTGCGGAAACGAGGCTCGCAAGGGCCGGGCTTATGCAGCGAGTCCATCATGCCGGACATCTGGAAGGCCATCACGTCGTAGGCCGGCCTCGACTCCGCCCCCGTCAGAAAAGGAGCGGAGAGGGAGCGCAAGAATTGGGCGGGGAATGTCCGAAGACTCTTGGAGGCTTTGACAGCCAGTGCCAGTTACTCGCAATTGCCACACTTGCCCCCATATGTGTTCGTTTGAGCACTGACCGCGGACATGAGTCGCCGTGTGCTTGCATCGTTGCTTTTGCTTTGTGGGAGCACCGAAAGAAAGAAAGACAGAAAGACGGAAAGAAACAATGAACGAAAGAAAGACAAGAGAGCAAACTCCAACAGCAATGGACACAAACAGGCTATGGCCTAGGGATGCGATGGAGTCCTTTCCATGGAAAGATGGGCGGATTGAGACATGCCGAGTTCGTCACACATGGGAGGCCGCGTGCGATGTGCACGCACACAAACCAAACGGACGCTGTAAAAATGCGCAAACTCTAGGATCCTGCGGATCCAACTCAACATGGGGGGGGGGGGCCAACTCAATATGTGGGGGTTGATCCAAAGGTCCGATATTCATGGGATGACCATTGGAGGAAACCACAAAAGATGACTTTCACCACATGGGAAAAGTTAGCCTGGGTCATTCTGTGGCCGTGCGGCCTCTGCGGGTCTCAGGGCCTTGCTCAAAGGGTTGTCCTCTTGCCCGCAACAAAAAAGAAGAAGAGGCGGATCAGAAAGAAATTAATCGCCATGTTTAGAGGCTTAAAATCCGGGGCCGCGTGTTCTTTCAAACCCTGGCTAGCCAAATGTCTCTTGAGTCGCGGCTGAGGCCGGCGCTTAACTTCGTTGAGATGCGACGATAGCCTCAGACATGGCCAGGCCTTCACAAGAGCTGTACCAGGATTTCTCTGGTTGCTTGATGGGGGGCCTCTCAAATAGTGGTTCCCTAAAATGGCAACGGTGTCCGTTCATTTCCCTATCCAATCAAAAGGGGTCATAAGACATTTTGAGAAAAGCCTCATTAGATTGAAGGATCCTATGTAGGAAGGGATTCATGGGGCTCGTGGGCGAAAGGACCCAAATGCGGAGCAGTTTCAACTGTAAGGCTGGTTGTTGATCAACTAACAAGCTGCCTATTCCACGAAAACTGCTGTGCACCCTTCAAATTTGCGTGAAATAAATGGTATGTCTGGGGGCTTGACTACAAGTAAGCGCTAGGCAGCTAGGTACCTCTTCCTATGGTCTACATGACATCGTGCTTACATGCAATGGGCATATCACATCAAGGCTTTCTTACAGCGGTACCTACGTTTCGGGCCGCCCCCTTTTATGAAAAGCTTCTCGTGCAAGACACACTTGTCTTCCTGCCCCCGCCGACTCCCAAGCCGCCACGCGAACGCAAACCAGGAAAAATAGTTGTTTTCTGTTTCCCCCCAAACCAGCTGGACAGCACCGTTGTAGGAATCTAAACCTTTGAAAGGAAAAAAACAAAAAAAAAACAAAACGTAAGCCATGGCGTGTCGCAGTACCTTGTTTTCTTCATCGCAGCTCCGAAAGAAGCGTTTGGCAAGGTTCAAGTCATCCGATCCTACAGTTCCTTCTCAGGCGGACGCATCTTTGTCACCCTGGCGAGGTGGTCGGTCTGGGACTTCTGGTCTTGGAAATGCCGTGAGTCGGAGGACATCATGGCGGTGTACCTGCCACCAAAAAAACACAAACGCCTTTTCTGAAGAAGAAAAAGCTCTTCTTGGTCCAGTTATCCATGAAAACCGGAAGCGGCTCCTGCCAGGCTGCCTTTTTACAACTTCGCAAAGACCACTCAGCAAGAGCAAACCCGGAAAAAGGGGGGGCAAGAAATACATTCGTTTTTGTTTGCTCTGTTGGGGTTGCAGGGCCATCCAGTGTTGTTGCTCCCTTAAACAAACAGCTCGGGCGATACCCCCCAAGAGCGTGACGCATATTTGCGTGCACTTGTTCGCGCCGCGGATTGGTCCCGCGCTTGCTCAGGCTTGCCTCTGTCTGCAAGCTTCGGACACTACCAGAAATAAGGCAAACAGCAAGCAAAGGTTTGCTGCTTGCTGTTCTCACAAGTTTTGGACACCACGCTGCCCGGGGTGCTGGTGCCGGTTTTGCTCAGAGCACCGCTTTACCTGCAAGGCAGAGCTGGGCCATTTCCCTGGCTTTAAAGCGACACGCAATTGAACAGCCAGGGATCGGGATATGACGTTAGCTCGAGCCGTTGGACTCTCGCGCAGCACCCCGGTGACAGGGGATCATGGCAACCACCGAAGGCGCCGGTGACCACAACCGGTGACCCACCCTCGGAACCCCCCCCTGCCGAGCAACCATGTCAAGTATGTATGTAATGTGTAATGTAACGTAACGTAAATATCTTTGTTTGTATGTATACACCGGGGATCCTTACATGGTGTCCCTTTATTTTGATGGAAAAAGCCATGTGTCAAATGAGCAAAATGTATCTTTAAGGCGCCCTGTACATGTACCTAGGTTTCTTTGCATGTTTCTGCGTACCTTCGCATGCACGAAAAACCCGAAAAACCGCGCACTCGCTGATCTCCGCCGCGGAGGCCCCGACCACGTCCTCGCCGATGGCCTCGTCGTCGAAGTTCACCACCTCCACCTGGCGCAAGCGACGAGTCCTTCGTCGGGACTGGACGAAATCACGCCAGGCACCAGCGGAGCCCGTTTTCATAATGGGATAAACCACCTATTAACTCGGATTCTGTGCCTCCAGGCCCTCCGGGGGCCCCTATTAACTCGGATTTTGTCCATCCAGGATAGGATGGATGCATGATTTTCTCCGTTCATCGGGTTTGTGGATGGCAAAGATGTAAGTACGATGCTTCCAAAAGTCAATCAAGGAGACGTCCTGTGTTGCTCAATTCACGGGGATCCAATCAAGCTTCCACTTTGAGAGGTTGAAAAAGGGAATATGAGGGACCATGAGTCACCTGTTGAAATGCAAATGGTTGAAGCACGGCCTTAGACACAAATGGGAGGACGCCCTTGCGTTTATTGGGATCACGGCCTCATGGATTGGGTCCTTGGGGTACATTCTGGACGGCGACATAGGTGCTTCCAATGGGAATTGGCTTTTGACGAGTGAAACCCAGCCCTTTGAGGGCAAGAGCTCCTGAAGACTGTGCGGGGTTGAAGCCTTGGCCAAACCTTCTCCAAGGTCCTTGTATCCTTCCTTCCCTCCCTTACCCATGGGCCAACAACAAAGACCGCCCTTTCATTGAATTTCAATGCACCACGCAAGAGGATGGAAAACACGAAGCGCCTGGACAGGTCGCTGTGTCAGAAATCGCAAACCCGCCTTGGTCAAGGACACCGAGTCGGGCACCTTGCCCTCACCCGCACCTGTCAGCTCTCTCAGCTCACCCTGTGGCTTCAGGTGCGGCCAGCTGTCTCGGCATCTGAACATTGTTGCTCGGCTCGTTTGGGTGTGCCCATTCTCGAGTCGAGGCGGCAAAAAAAGGTGGAGAGTTGTGTGCTTGACTAAGACAGGGGGCTGTGCGGTTTGAAAGCCGGGCGCCGTCCAATTTCCAGAGGAGCCTGCCGGAACTACAGAACCTGTGGAGCACGGCTTTGCAAGGGAAAAACGGGCAACAAGACGGAGGAGTTCGACCAGTTTTCACACATGCCCAAATGCTCCAAGCCCCAAGACGCTACTTCTAAAACGAGGGCTCACCCGTTGGGAGAAAAAAATCGTTGGCATCTCGCACAGATGCTTGGCCTAACCTGGACAAAGCTGACAGCTCCTCGGTTGTAGACTGGCACAAGGCATCGACATGCGAACAGAATGGCATGGGTATGCAGCGGGGAGTAACAATTGGAGCAGCAATCGGTGTGCGCCAATGTGCAAAGGTAGGCGTCAATCTGCTTCACTGGAAATATGGGAAAATGAAGGGCTAACATCGATGAGCTTTTGAGGTAACCCCAAAACCCCCGTTCCAGCCATCGGCCCTCATCAAACCTCACGCCGTCCTTTTCCGAAACCCGGGGCCCAGACCACTCCAGGCCGTGAATCCAATGTAGCCACCCGCCTGCGGAGTCCAGCGAGGGAGCGAGGATTGGGGAGGTCAAGAAGTGGAGCTGGTCCTAAGGGTTTTTCCTGTTACGCTCTGGATTTCCCTAGGAATTGCCCAACGGAATCCCAAATAAACCAAAACAGGCATGTTTTATCTGGACATGGTGCAATTTTGTTTTGTCCATCCACGCTATGGGCCTTCAAATCTTCCAAACTCCAGAGCTCCCCATGAAGCCCCGAAGCGGAATTGGACGCACCGGCACAAAAAAAGAGACACGGCCGCGGGGCTCTCGCCGTGGGCGGGGCCTTCACTGGGAAGCCCTTGCGATCCACGCTGAAGCACTCCTGGGTGGTGCCATCCACTGTGATGCTGGCCTCCCAGCGGAGCGAAGGGAGCGAAGGGAGATGGGTGGCTCGTCTTTTTTGTTGGGGAGGGCGCCCGTTCAAACGGAAACCAAAAGGACCGAGTATTGGAGGGCAATCGTGTTTTTGCGGGCTTGAACGGACACCAAAAATAAAAGAAAACCGATGCCATCTTGGGAGGTCCAACCAGAAAAAGAATGACGCAGCCATGTGGGAAGTCCTTTTCAGCCCAAGTCCCAAAAAGGACATCCACTCAGCGCACTTTTCACTTTGGGAATGAGGGATCCCCAAAGAACCAGTGGCCGGAAAGTCTTCATGCAGCCAGAGTCCAAGGAAAAGGTATGAGTACGCCCATCCAGTGTGCCCGTCGTACAGGAACTGGCTCCCACTGGGCTCATGACACACTCCAACCAGCCCGTCAGCCTGCACCAGCGTGGGCTGAACCCTCAGATTGAACTCCACCTCCTTCTTGTTCCGGAAATCGATCACCTCACGGGTAAAACTGCTGAGCTCTGGGCTCGCACCGAGGAGCAGATCTGCATCAGTACGCATGTCGTGCGCGGGCTGAGAAAGACAAATTGGATCAAGTGTTGCTCATGGTGCCATCTGTCGGTATGCCTGTAAACGAGATTCCCTACGAGTACCCTCGCAAATGCTTCCCTTCGCAAGAGTCCAGACATCACATGGCCAGGGGGCATAATCTATGGCTGCATTTTGGGGTGGATGAACATCCATTTGCCACCTATTTTGATGTTCACCAGGGGTACAGGGCTTTGACCCACAGCCACATCATGAGAAAGCACGCTGTCAGCTTGGCATGTTGAAATCATCAGGCAGCGTGCCATGAACCATCGGACGTGCCGCGACTACCATCTTCGAATTTCAGGTTCTGCTTCTTGCCGAGGGACACCTGATTGACCAACCAGGTCAGCATCTTTGATTTTTCCCAGATTGCTGAAAGCTACAGGGGTTCTAACTTCTAATAAAGAGGGGAAAGTGATGTGCGAGATTGACGGACTTGTGCTAGGGGGCGTGCAGTTTGGGGTGCTGGTGCAGGTGCTTTTTCGGGATGCTGCTTGGGGTGCTGGAGGTGCTGGTGACGAGATTGACGGGCGAGTGCTGTTTGGGGTGCTCTTCGGGAGGGTGCTGATAGAGGTGCTGCCGTGCAATCTGCTACCTGCTATGCTGGTGCTTTCGTTTTCCCCTTCTTGGCACAAAGAATCCCAAAAACGCTGCCACTCAAGATTCAATCCTGCCACATGGATTGGAAATCCGGGCCCATCTCAGCCTCCCTCCAGGGACATCTGCCACACCCCCTGGGCCCGCGCTGCCATGAACAAACTTCTTCCGGCCTTGGCGCTGGCCGCGGGTACGTCCACGCCATAGCTCAAGCTCTGATGCTTGTCGTTGCCTCAGGCCGCTGTGGCCGATGCCACCCAGGCGCGCATGCGGAATCCAATGGGAAGACGCAAAGAACCAAACTGAGGTCATCATTTTGACCGTTTGAAACGGGGATAAACGGGGTTAAAGTTTCACACGCTGGGTCGACTCCTTTTAACCTATTTTGGGGGGGGGTGACTTTGATGGTGGAATAATGGGGGCCAGTCAAATCATCAATCTTCTCAGGGCGAGCGAGCTCGCCAAACATGCTCGACCAAACATACCAAGCAAACCAGGGGACTGCCATGTTTCGTGGCGCTGTTCGCTGCTTTGCCCCAAGCTTGACCTTAGCTTGGATACTCTTCTAGGGCATCAATGCCTCAGCTCAGCCAGACGATTTGCGCGGCGTCCAAGTCTGGCCATGTTGTCAAGCTGTACTGGACCTAGCCAATAGCAACGCGAACACGCACAACATCTGCTTTTGGCAGCCTAGGACTTTGTGTTCCAATACTTAAATGCGGACAAGGGACAATTGTTCCATATGCCTATATGCCTTTGCAATATGCAGCCAGCATATTCCATGGTAATTGTCTAGCTTGCTACTTCAAGCGCGTATTGAGCAACAGCCACCTCGTGTCTGTACAACATGGTTTGCAGACATCTGCGCGCCGTTGTGCACGCGTTCTTCTTGCGCTCCTTGCCACCGAGCTAAGGCGCCATATAGCAGGGGAAAAAATCGAGCTGATCATGAGCTAGCTTATGAGTCTGTGCGGCTACTTCGACAAATGGCTGATGCAAGGCAAGGCTTGACTTTTAAAAGACCCGGGTTGCTAATCTCTTCCCCCTATTAATGAATGACCCCCATTAATTATAAATGGATATCCGGGGCCCGGGACCAGACTTCCACTCCGCACAATTGATTTCCATTGCGCCAATACTAAACCAATACTAAAGTCTTGGAATCCTTATTAGGGGGCACTTTTAACAAGCTTCCAGCCCCACTTTTAAAAAGGTGTGGTTCCTCAAAAGATGAATTCCCTAAAAGGTTGCTTCCCCAAAAGCTGGCTTCCCCAAAAGGTTAGGTCCTTTTGGTGGGTTCCCCAAAAGGTTGTCCTTGACTCTCTCCCCAAAAGGTTGTCCCTGGTTGTCCCTGACTCCCTGACTCTCTGACTCTCTGGCCTCCTTTTTTTCGCGTGGCTCCGTAGCTTCCTGCCTGGCTTCCTGCCTGGCTCTGTTCCCCCCTTATAGCCAATCCTGCCTGGCCTCTCGCCTGGCTGTCATCATTTCTGTTCCCCCCAATGAACAAAAATGATCCAAACCAAAACAAAACAGGAACAAACAGAAATAATGACTTGGCCTCCTCCTCTGCCTCCTGTCTTCTCTCCTCTGCAGCCTGCTCCTCTCTCTGCCTGGCCTGCTGACCAGACAAGCCGGGGCTTGCTTGCTTGTCTGGCGTCTTGCCGAACAAGTAGTCCAGTCTGTAAAACACTGGCTTGCCTCTGCCCATGCTCTGCTGCACTGGAACCATCTGCCTGCTACTGCCTGGGCTGGGCAAGAGCGTAACCGCCACTGCCTGTCCCTGGCTTGGCGAGCTGACGGCCCTGACCTTGCTGGGCGGGGTTTCAAATGAAGACTGCCTCTTCATGCTTCCCGTGCTGGCTTCTGACTGCTGATTGGCATCCTGGACTGTCTGTTCACTCCTTGCAGCCTTCTTCTTAGACTCGGCCTTGTCATCAAGGAAATGCTTGATAAAACGCATGCGATGCTTGATAATTAAACAATCGCCATTCTGAATTAGAC